>BQNB010043367.1:0-15000 GCA_026074375.1 Tanacetum coccineum
ATTATTGACGAACCAATGGTCAAACCCGAATAAAGAGCCAAAGTTGGGAAGATCTTTCAGGGAGGAGCTTGGACCAATTGTTGGTGTGGGAACTGGTGTTTGTTGCATATGTGTGAGAGGAGTGGGTGGTGGAGGAAGAGTTGTTGCAAACACAAGAGGTGGCTCAGCAATAGTGGTGACTAGAACATCTACAAGTAAAGTTGCCTCAGTGTTAAGATTAAATATTAAGTCAATACCTGTATTTGGTCTAGGGTTGAGCATGTTAGAAACGAAGCCAGATGACACAGAAGAACTCTTATGTTGACCTTCAGGATTGATCGGAGCGGTGAGTATCACATGAGTATCTTCTGTTTCCTGAGTTGCTTTAACATTAGGCAGTTAAGCATCTGTCATCACTGTATCTCTTCCTTCCAGATTAACGTCCACGTCCCGGTATAGCACATTCGCTTCGACCTCTTCATGTGTCTCTTCTTCGTTTATCATATCTCCCTCAACATTTGTATCTTGAGTTACATCATAAGTGTCTTCATCATCAGTGGATTCAACATGAGACGGTGTTTGAACCCTTGGATCAAAGCTATCTTCTTCATGTACTTCTTCATCTTGCTTTGGTTCATCATCATGAGTTGAAAACTTAGGATGAACGAAGTCATGAACGAAGTCATCACCATCATTGTCAGATTCAGTTCGTTCATCATCATCGTTATCTTCGTGTTCACTCACATTCTCTTCATCATCATCTTCTTCTTCACTTGACTTCCAAGAGATTTGCTCATTATCAGATTCATAAGTTGTACATCGAGAACCCCCGGTGTAACACCAGTTCCTTCATGTGCACCAGAACCGCTGGGTTGAGAGATGTGAAGTTGTGTTTTGCTTCTTTCAATGACCAGATTCATTTGTGCAGCCTCAGTCAATGCTATGTCAGAGAGAGTTTCCAATCCAAGAGCTGGTTGCTTTTTCTTTCCAGACTTTGCTACCTTAGCCGTTGCTTTGACTCTTTTACCGGAGGAAGGCTTGGGTGCTTCATCAGTCTTTGTCCTGTAAGATCGACGTACATATTTCGGTTTTGGTTGCACCTTTCCAGTAGCAAGATCATGGTAAGTTTTGTACGCTTCAGATTCTTTCATTGTTGGATTGGTTAGATAGTCTGGAAGAATGGCACCGTATCTTTGAACAACTTCATGCTGAGGAATGAATCTCGTAGTTGCGAGAATATGATCATCATTAGCCATGTGCCAATCTACCTTGTTTCGTCTTGGAATGGATTGGTCTGGTGACATGAAGTGATTATGATAACTTTTGTGAATCTTGGGTAAAACATGTATTTGTTCTTTCTTGACTCCTTGTTTTCGATCTGAAAAACTAGGTCTTCCCAAAGAAGGTAAACATAGTCAACTTTCTGCTGGTGATACAATCCCCAAAGTATCTGAGCCCTAGAAAGATGAAGTGTGTCAATTCTGGTTACTTTACCACTAAGACACTTGTTGATGATGGTTCCAAAAGTTCTCCAAGGTTGAGGTAACGTATCAACTTTGACATCAGGAGAGTAATTTAAATGTTGCCTGAGTAGCCAAGTTCTCCTAATGAAAGTTTGTATTTCCCTCTTCAAGGGAGGATCTTCCAAACTTCAGTCCAGGAGGTTTTGGACGCTAAATCATTAGATAGAATCGAAAAAGGTTTACCATAGTCTAAAGGATAACATTATTTGTTCATCATGATCTGGATGAAGATGTTTTGATAGGTAACTGTGCCCAAGAATTCCTGCATAATAGGACTGGCAGGGACACCTTGCAGATGTGATCAAGAAGGTTGGATAAAAGGAGTGAGTGTTGTGAACTTCCAAAAGAATTGAAATGTGGGTTCCTTGGGCTTGGAAATGTATGTGCTCAATCTGTGGTTGACAACTGACAATCTGTATGTTAAGGGGGGGGGGGGGACGTATGTTCTCTTGAACAAGGCATCGTTCCAAAGCCTTGTTGTTGGTTCTTTAGTGATCCACTCTGATGCTGGCTAAGAAAGAGTCGACACAGTTTATATATAAACAAGTTTATACAGACACTATATCTAAAGACCCTGAATTGGCACTAATGTTGTACAACGTTTTAGAAAGATAACCGTTGATAGTGAACTTAAATTGGCTTAGTTGAAGTAATCCAATTTTAACTTGATTAGATTTCAAAGATAATCAAATTTAAATTTGCTACCTAACACAAGTTTTAGTTCTCCTTTTGGTTAGAATCTAAGTGTGTTTATAGTAATTAGCCTTTTTGTTTCCATTAAGCATGTATGAATTTGGTTAATAAGTGAAAACTACAAATTCGGACCCTAAAGGTTATTGCAAATTCGGACCCTTAAGGTTTCTGCAAATTCGGACATAGTAGTTTATATATAACCAAATTTATATAGACGCTATATATAGAGACCCTGAATTGGCACTTAATGCATGTAACACATTTAGAAAGATAACCATTGAAAGAGTGAACTTAAATTGGCTTAGTTGAATTAATCCAATTTTAACTTGATTAGATTTCAAAGATAATCAATTTTAAATTTGCTACCTAACACAAGTTTTAAGACACCTTTTGGTTATAATCTAAGTGTTTCTGATAATTAGCCTTTTTGAATCCATTAATCATGATTGAGTCATGGTTGTTTAAGTGCAAACTGCGAATTAAGTCACAATTGGTATTTTGCAAATTCGGATATCATAGAGAATTGCGAATTCGGATGCCTAAGGATACTGCGAATTCGGATCATGTACCAAACTGCGAATTCGGACCATACACCTATTGTGAATTCGGTCATTAAATGCTTATTGCGAATTCGGGCCCTAAAGGACATTGCTAATTCAGACTCTCTAGGATATTTTTAATTCGGATCCTACATCAAAATGCGAATTCGGACACTATTGGCAATCTGCGAATTCGAATACCAAAGGGGTCTGCGAATTCGTGTCCTACATCAAACTATGAATTTGGACATTATTCGGACAATGAAGGCATCCCTGCGAATTCGGGTATAACTAATATCTGCAAATTCGGAGAACACAAAGATTTACGAATTCGAGGACAACTAGAATTGCGAATTCGGTTAACACATAAATTTTGAATTTTAATTCGAGAGATTCAAATGTTTTGACCTTTAACATTCACTCATTTTGTCACATAGAGTAATCAAGAACATTTTATCAACATCTAAGCACAGATTTAGCAAACTTTTTACAAACGAGCATACATTTAAAAAAACAAAAAGATTCATGAATTCCCAACATGATATATTCCAATGTTAACGCATACACACCTTCATTAATACATTTAGCATCAATTTAATACAAAACCCACAATCTTTTTGAACTAGAAACCCAAACACGCACATTTCGACATTAAGAATCAAGCAAAACAAACGCATATGTTATCTAAATGAAAAACTGTATTACACGAGTCATTAACATCCTTTGAGGATCAAAACCCCTCTATTAATTTGAGTTTTTACGCAGTTTTAATTTTAAGAACCCTAATTTGAATATTAGGGTTTTCGAAATCAAAACTTAGTAAAAACCAAATTACTTTGAGACGAGTGATCTTTAGGGTGTAACGAACATGGTTGTAATTATACCTTAAGCTCGAATTGGTCAAGAAATTAAGGATGAAGGTTTGGCGATCGTGTGAGGGTTTTTGAAAAAAAAAGGTGCGTGTGTGTGTGTGTGAAACGGGCAAGGGGTGGGTGGGGTGTTGTAACACATACTTTGTTTTTGGCACTTTCACCCCCTAAACTTTCAGATCTTTTCAATTTTTAGATATTAAATTATTTAGGCATAACAAAGTTATCACAATGGCACATTTAGTCCCTATAGTTTTATCAAATGACTTTTTGAAGAAGATATTTGACATTTTCTCCCCCTCAAACACTGACCCGTTTTCTATTTAAAGAGTTGTAGTCGTTGTTTGAGAAGTCAAGTGTCTTAGAAAAACCTTTTCCGATGAAGCAATGTTTTTATTCATGAAAAACAAACACCAATTGTAAATAAGATTTCTCTTATTGTCACACATAAATGCACTGACACGTACACTTATAGAAATATTGGAAGCACGGGTTGTGATGCAAAGTAATCACAAACCTTTGCATGGTCATAAAGTAGAGCATGCCCGAGAATAAATTCTCGTTATAAGGTCAAGTTTTCTTTTTGAAATACTTGCCTTTAAGATGATGACCGGGTTGCTATCTGAAATAATAGCAAGCCATTTGGCATGTTTTCTTTTTGCTTAATTGTCAAGTTTTCTTTTTTGCTTAATTGTCAAGTTTTCTTTTTGCTTAATTGTACATATAATTACCCGGGATTTTGCCAAATAAAAGCAATAAAAATGCCAAAAGAATAGAAAATGTGTGCTTTTGTGTCCAATTGTGCAGGAAAGGATTAAAAAGACAAAAAGAAGCAAAAACGATCAAAAACCAACAAGAAACGGGAAAAAGACAAAGAGTCAAGAGCAAGAGTGAGAAATCAGCCAGAGATCACAGCCGGATCAGCCCGACACAGTCAAAGAAAGAAACAATAAAGTCAAAAGGACCATAAGTGTCAAGTATTCAAAGATTCAAGGGTTTATTTGGAAGTTTGAAGATTCAAGGACCAAGTTTGCCAAAGAGGAAAAGTTGTTATTAAAAGAGAAAGAAAGAAAGAAAACCACAAGGGCTGATCATGCCATTCTTAAACTTCATTTTACACTAGAATGGGCGGAGGAAACCACAGGGACCAATTGTGCTATAACTCCAAACATTCAAACAGAACCCGCTTAACTCGCAACAGCCCTAACCACCCACAACAGAATTTCCCGCCAAATTTCTACACAACCCAACTTCAAAATTTCCCACCCCCGCTCCTTTATAAGCCTTCAAACCTCTTCATACACTCTCCCCAATCACAAACAAACACGTGGCATCCACCTATTGGCCAAGACACCTCACAAAATTCATCCAACGGCTTATATTCTCTCACAAATGATCAAGGGCTGAGATTTAAAAGGATCATTCTAGAAATCTTCCCTCTCTTCACCTCTCCTCTATAAATAGAGTGTTAGGACTCACATTTTTCAGTTGTTGAATTTGTTTTTTAAACTTTTACTTTGTAATTTCCCGATTTTAAGCAATTTACTTTCAAATTTTCTAAATAGCTTTAAAGCACTTGTACTTTGTTCTTTTCCTCTTGTACTTCATAAATTTAGCAATATAATTCAGAATTCAAGCTTTGTGTGTTATTTGATTTCAAATTCAATACGATTTCATCAAATAAGCTCTAAATAAGCTCATTTAGCTTATTACTTTCTATAAGCTCAATTCTAGTCAATTTCTGTTTCTTAAACACTCATTTTCTTATTTTAACAATTGGTAATCAACAGCATGATCACCTAAGGATTTGAGGTCATTCTCAAGGTTCAAGGAAGAAATAAGCTAGTTATAGCTTATTAAGCTTGTTGCTTAAGGTTTAGAGGCAAGGTGCCAATAGGATAATAATTTGAGGTCACTCACTCTACAAGAGTGACCTCTAGTTCTGAGACTCCATTATTTTCAGGTTCTACTCCTTTAGATTCAAATTAGCTTAAATTTAGTTCTTTCTTTTGCTTATTTCTAATAATTCTAGTTTAATTCTTTGAAAACATGTTGATAAGTCTTGTTAGTTAGCTGTTTAGAGTATTTAGTAGACTTAAATTGAGTAATATCATTTTCTCATTAAATTCTGTCATTTAGTAGTGTAAGTCTAGTAGAGTAAGTGGCTTATTTTTCTAAATAAGCTACAGTTTTTTAAGTTCAAATAGCTCTATTAATTCAATATAAATAGGAGTAGATAAAAAGATTTAGGAGTTTTAGCTTTTACTTTAAAATAAGTTCTTAAGTTGCAAAGTAATTTTTGAACTGTGTCTATATAAAGGTGTCATTTGTTAACTGGTATAGGTTTTTACGTTGTGTTTCTGTTTGTATAGGCTCGTATAATGGACGCTTAAAGTCAATCTACACTTTGTCCAAAACCTATCTCTCTAGTTGAGTTGAGGGTTATGTAATAGGGATATCAAGCAGTTTTTAGAAGGTAGATTTTATTTCGTACCATAAGGCTTTAGAGTTTAAAAAACACTGTTCTAGCACCAGGGACTAGTTTTGATTATAAGTAAAATTTGAAGTTTAAGTAATTTCCAGTGCAAGGATGTTAAAACTTGGTTAAAATGGAGGTAAATACATGAATTGAGATAGTTTAGGAGATTTTAAAGTGGTACTATATCCTGCATTTTAGTCTTTTGCAAACCACATCAGCATTGCATTTCATATCAGCATAGGTTTTGCCAATTTTCACTTTTAGTTTCTCATTTCCTTGTGAAATTTTAGAAATCCTTTTACCTAGGTAGATTCTAGATAGTTAGTGTAGCTTATTTCTAAAATCTCAGCACTTAAAGTTCAAAAATAAGCATTTTAGTTTACTTGAAAAAAGCTTAAAAACTGTTTCATAAAAACTTGCATTTTCTCATTTCAATCTTCTTGATAAATTTGTTAAGAATAGGGTAATTTTAGTTTAAATCCTTTTTATACACATCTTAAGTAACATTTAGCTTCTTTTGCTTTTAAATTTCATCAAGTAATTAGCAAGAAATAAGCTCAAATCCAAAAAGTTGGTTAAACTAGCACTTTCTGTAACAGTTAGCTTATTGCTTATTTTCTAGCTTATTCTTTTGTCAAAAGTCCAAAGTGTCTTTATTAAAGTTGTTAGGAATAAGCTAGTTAACAACTTTGTAGTTTTAAGTTTTTTCTGAAAAGCACTTTTTAATAAGCCAAAAATAAGCTAGGGCGTAGGGTCTGTTTTGTAATTTTCTAATAGTCAAGGGTTACCCGTTTTCACTGAATTGTAACTTTCCTAAAGTTACCCCGCCTACCCTGTTCTTTCTTTTATTGCAATATCTACCTTGTCTTTTTAGTAAAAATAAAATAGATTTAAATTTTAGTTTTTAGTTTTATAAAAATTAGGGTTTTGTTTTAATTGAACAAATTAGGGTTCAATTGAGTCATAAAATTTGGGGCTTTTCATTCCATTGTATTTCTGCACATTTTAAGTGTGTAAAAACCATTTTTCTATATTTTTCTCATTAAATTTGTATTTTCTAGGAATTAAAATAGTCTTTAGTGATTTACTTTTTCTTAGAAAAATCATAAAAAATAGAAAAATAGTTAAAAAATTCTAATTCTTTTTCCTAAAATTTTCATTTTAAATTTGTTATTTTTAGGTATAAACTTTGTTAGAAGTCGTGCTTTAGATTTTAAATTTCAATTTTAGCTCGCGTTTTAACGTTTTGTGCATTTAAATTTCGTGCTAGTTAATTGTTTTTTTCAATTCATGCTATTATATCTTGTAGTGTAATCAACAAATCAAAAATCCTTTACTATTCTAAACTCGAATCCGAATTATTCTTAAATTCTCAATTCACGATTTCGTTGGGACACGACCCGAGAAAAAAAATACTTCCCGGATAAAAATATACAAATTGTGTTTTATTTTGTGAGATTTCTACCTTATATTTCTCTTGTTTGAGAAGTATTTTGGCAAAGAATTCTTACGAGATTAATAATATAATAAGTATATTAAATTTGTTTGTTTCTACACGAACCAAATTTTGGCGCCGTTGCCGGGGAATTCGTGAACGATTGTTGAAGAGTATTCGTTGAAGTAGAGTTTCGAAGATCCTTCCATTGGAAGTTATTTTGCTATTTTTCTACAAAAATATAAAAAGTTCATTAATTCGATTCCTATCGAATTAGTAAAAAAAATATAATAATAATAAATAAAATATAATAAACATTTGGATACAAGGTATCCATCTTAAACCATTCCAATTAACAACAAAACAAATCGTGAAGTACTTGAAACAATTTATTCTTTGAATCTTGTATCAATTTCCGGAATTTGCTGTACCCAAGAATTTACTGATGAAATTGGTGAGCTGAGAGCGATCTCCGGTCATGTGCTTCGAGCAACCGGAGTCCAAATACCAGAGGACAATTTGGACAACCTGCATTCATTAAGAGAAGTAGATGGAATATTGGTTTTTGTGGATCCCCAGGATTTACTGGGTTCCTGTTTGTTAGCAGACATTGGTTTAATAACCTTAGTTTTGCTAACGGACTCAGTATTCTTATTCTTCCTAGGTTTCCTTGAGTATACCAATTTAACCACAGGTTTGGGTGATTCAGATTCTAGAACTATTGGTTTCCTAGAAGGCACTTCATTAGTAGTGGTAATCCTAGTTAAAGGGCACGCATTTCCTACAATAGTGAATTGTTGACCGGGTTAGGTCTCCAATTATATCATATCTGACGTGAACATTTTCATGTTGGTTTCCAATATTCTTTCTTAGATTTATTCTCTTAGATTTACTCTTCTTAGCTTAGCAAGAAATTTCACATCGTGCTAAATGTTATGAAACACATAAAATTATCAGAAGACATGCAATCATAATATTAATACAGGACATAATCAAAAATTATTCTTGTTTTGCTTGTAATTCTGCACAGAAGCAGATCCATTAACTTAACAGTACATTCCTGTTATTCAAACTGATTTAACGTTCTTGGCGTGAGCTATCTGCTTTATTTCTTCGAATTACTACTTGGTGTTTGCAGAATCCTATCCATTCTCTAGTATTGCCAAAGGCTGTGATCGCTAGCACTAGTAGAAGTCTTAACTACTGTCGAAGCTACACGACGCTTGTTAGAAACTAAGTTTGAAGTTGAGTCTGTTTTATTGTTTTCTGTGGTGTGAGTGATTCAGCAAACTAAACTTTTTGTCCTTTTTCTCGGTGTGACTCTCAACTAATTGAGGACCAAAATTGTGATGCTAGGGAAAAGATCACTTATGTGTGAAAGGCAATTTGAATGACTTTGGTATACCTAAAGGCAGACTTAAATGTGAATCTTGAGGATAATTCGCTTTTACATTGTTCGGAAGTTATTAAACCCTATCATACCATCCCTAAGGGGCCCAAGCTTCTTCCTGGGTATGATTTATTTTAACGAGGAGTGAAGCAGTCCTTTATTCAACATCTTGGGGTGATTGGTCTCCCATATTATCCTTAGTCACTTTTAGTCTCAACAGAGTGGGTATCAGTAGCCTCCCTATCTAACGCTTTTCACTTTAAGTTTCCTTAACTCATTTTTAGGGCTGCTTTGTCAAACCTGTTCTGAATTTTTGCATTTAAATCAGAAATTTCCCCAGACTTTATTTTGATTGTTTAAATTAAGCAATTCATTGTTCTTTTGATTGAACACGTTTTGCGTTTAATCGAGTTCATTATGTTGTTTATAAGTTTATTTCAAAATGCTCATTTATCATAAAAAGTTTTGTCACTCTATGTTCCATTCTAATGTTAGTGTCTCAATTTTCATCAATGTCCTTTTGACTTTTACTATCATTCCACATTCCTTTTAAGGACTTAATTTGCTCGTTTCAACTTGACAATGTCTGTTGTCTTTTGCTTGAGACTGAGCTCTTATTAACTTAATTCAAACAAATGGAGTGTGAGAAAACTTGGAGCATTTTGATTTAAAACACATGTTTCTAGTTTGAAAAGTTTCTGTTTTAACTTGAGTAATTCCAGCTTCCAAAGGATGCAATGTTTTTCAAGAGTCGTAAAACTCTTACAAAGTTTATCGTAAGTTTCTTTATCAACAAAATCCTTTTTGTTGAGAAGCTCAGTCTTGAGTTCGAGACACTTTTGACATTCATTCATAGTTTCACAACCTTCATTCACAGACAAATTCACAACAGTTTTTACAATATCATTATCAATGGCTTGTGCCAAGAGTCGTTCATTTTCACTCAAAACTTGATTTATTTTAACTTTGAAAGTTCTGGACTCCAAGCGATGTTGTTCGACAGCCTGTTCCATTTGATAAAAGACTTTTTGGACAACGGCAGTTTCTTCAACCAAGTATTGATTGATGTTATTGATGTTATCGTTTATTTTTTTTATAAACGGAATGATTTTCATCTCGTAACAAGCCTTGTATGTTCAAACCCCCAGTGCACTCAGTGATAGTGTGGCAGTGGTTCTTCTTTGACACCAGTCAAGACAGTAAGATAGCGTTTGGCTCTTTCAAGATAGTATGCACCTTACTTACTTAGGTAGGTTCTTTTGGAACCTCAACTTTGATGGTTGTTGAGAATGAGATGGGGTCTAAAGTTTGGAGACCGAAGTCGCTTTTCCAATAGGATGTTTAATATTAAATCAGATTGTCGAACAATTCGTTTGTTGTAATCGTTATTAAGAATGCTAAATTAATGGGGTTTGTGTGTCACTATATGTTTTACAAACCAATGATCTTGTTTCTTCCAGAAAAGAATTTTTGAATGACTCTCTTTTCAGGAATTTATGTTTCATCAGAAATCAGGAACACACATTATCCATTTTAAGAATGGACAATTCCCGTCATACAGTTTTGGCTTTTGACTCCCTAACTTTCTTTAGATAGAAAGGTTTTTCAAATATCGATTGCTTGTTTCTTGGATTGATCATAAAAATTTTGGTTTTATTCATCATATATGACAGTTGCGAAGATTGACCTCTTTTGCAAATTGATATTATCAGTTGCTTAAATTTCTTTTCTAAGCAATTCTCTATCAATATTCTGTTTTCTTCCATTTTTAAATCATTTTTGGATCAAATCTTTTTTCATTAAGAATCCTTTCTTGCACTTGTTCAAAAGTGTTTCTTAAGTCGTTACTATTCAGACATACTGTTCATTTGATTCTAAAAAATTGTTTTCAAAACATTTTGCATTTCTTCAATCTTTTAACTCTTATTTATATCGTTAAGCTCGTAGTCAAAGGTTTATTAACTTGGTGCAGTGCATCAATTGGGTATTTAAGTGTATCAAACATAGATAATATCAGGACATCTTGTGAGCTAAAGAGTTAGAATTATGGACCAGTTTCCTGTTGTGTTTAACTTAGATACTTAGAATAGGAATGATTTGGGGGGGCTTATCCACTGGTTATTTCAGTTTCTGTCTAACTCACATCATTAGATTGTTCAGAAGACGTCATTATCTGCTCACTTTGATTGAATAAATTATAGGTTAGATTATCTGGATTGTGTACCTCAGTGAGTGCATCTGAGCCATTCCTGGAAATCACTTTCACCTAGACATAAGAATGAAGTTCCACAATCTCAGGATACCTCTCACCCTCATGTGCCAGAAGCAACAACTATGACAGTAGAAGACTTACTTTACCTGGTTCCCAATTTAATCACAAAGGTTGATAGTTTGGAGACAGAACTCAAGCAAACTAAGCTGACCATGGGAAAAGAAATTGTTAAGTTAGTAAAGAAAGTAAAGAAACTGGAAGCTATTCTCAAAAGGAGGCATGTGGTTTTAACTGACTCGGAGGATGAAGAACCAGAGGATCAGGGGAGGATATTTCAGGACATTAATGATGATCCTCAGGTTCAAAAGTAGATTTTGTTACTCCTACTAAACCTTCAGGAGAGGCTCAGGAAGAAGAAATCAGTCCTAAAACCTTGGAAGCAGCTAAAACTCTGTCAAAGGTTGCTTCTCAGAAGTCAAAGTCAGTTGATAAGGGTAAAAGATACAAGAGGAGAAAAGAGTCCAAGGGAAAATACATTAGTACTGGCTTTGAAGACATTAGTACTGGCTTTGAAGAAGTTAATACTGGCTTTGAAAAAGCTACTAGTAGCTTAGAAGTTAGTACTGGTAGTGGGCCAGTTCGTTCTGCTAGAAGCCAAAGGGAAGGAAAGGCTCCAATAATTGTTGAAGAGACTCAAGCTCCCAAAAGAACTAAAGAACAAATTTAACAAGAAGAATCTAGTCTTACAGAAGCCATAAGATTGCAATCTTGTTTGGCAGTTTGGAAGAAGAATAAGAGTTAACTGAGCAACAAAAGAAAAGAAAAGCTCAAGTTTAATTTGAAGCTCAATTTTATACTAAAGAAGACTGGGATGCTATTAGAGCCAAGTTAGAAGCAAATGCAGAGTTGACAAAAGATGTGTTGGGAAAGGATTTGTCTGAACAAGATTTTGCAAAAAAGAAAGAACATTTTGCAGAAGAAAAGAGAAATAAACCTATGACTCAGTCACAGTTGAGAATTTACATGTCAAACTATCTGAAGAATCAAGGAACTTAGAATCTTTCTCAGTTGAAGAAGTTGAAGTTTGAAGAGATTAAAGAAGAGTTTGAGAAGTTAGTTAAGCAGATTGATACTTTTGTTCCTATAAATATTGAAGCTACAAAGGCACAGTTGAAAAGATATAGAGAAGAGCTTCAGACAGAAATTTCAAAGAAACAAAGGATTGATGATAAAGATGTTTTAGATACAGAAGAAAAAGTTGGTAAAGTAAAAGAAGAAGAGCCAGTAAAAAGAGTAGGAAAAAGAAAGAAGCAAAAGGCTAGGAAAGGTATAAGTATTGACAAGAGTCCACAAGGTGATTCAGAGACTGATAAAGAGGAATCAGTAGAAGCTATGAATCCTACTCCTTTGGATACAAAATCTAATATTGTAGCAAATTAGAAGATATTTCAACAAGGTGAAAGAAGCATTTATCAGATAATAAGAGCAAATGAAGCTGATACAGTTTATATGAGCTTTGGAGCTATGCTTAAAGACTTCACAAGAGAGGATCTTATTGAGCTGTACAGGTTGGTTATGCAGAAATATGGAACAAATAGGCCTGAAGATGCTTATGACAGAGTACTATGGAGTGATCTCAGGACTATGTTTGATCCACCTCTCAATGAAGATGCTATTTGGAGCTTACCACTACAGCAAAAGATGATTAGTTGGAGATATTATGACAAGTGTGCAGTACATTGTCTAACCTTGGAGGCATGCAATATTTATATGTTAGCAGATAGGAAGTATCCTCTGTCAAAAGATGCCTGCCAAGTGATGCTGAAAATGAAGCTTCTGGATGGAAAAATGAATGAAGTTTGTTATAAACTTTTGAAGATGATTGAGAAGCAAGCTGGTGTTAAAAAGTGATGAAGTTATCAGTAGCTGTGGACATATGTTGGAAACTGTGGACTATAATGGAAGAGAGAAGGGTTTGAGTGTTGGCTAACCACCACACAACAAATGGTCATCAGTTCACCATGCTTAATAGGCATAAGGACTGGCTAGTCCAAAGCAAACGGCTTTGGTAAAGACTTCTCAAATCCGTTGATGGTTGACAGTTTACCAAAAACTGTATGGTAATTAACTCACCATGTTTTTAAAACAAAGAGTTAGCTACTCCAGAGCAAACGGCTACTGGTAAAGAGTATTCAAATCCGTTGATAGCTGATGATTTGCTAAAAATCATATGGTAATTCAACTCACCATGTTTCACGTACTAAGAGTTGAAATGGTTATCAATGTACCATGGTTTATGAACCAAACATTGGCTACTCCAGGGTTAATGGCTAACTGGTAAAGAGACATCAAATCCATTTAAATTTTCAATGATTCACCTCTCTCAGGAGTTAACACACCTGGATGTGATGAGAATAGACTGAAACTTTATGATCTGATGTACATATAGTCAATGTTGCTGTTTCTATGTTGCTGAAGAGATAGTACATGTAGCTGTGAAGTGTTGGTCATGATATTTACAAGGTTAGATGCTGCAAATATCAAGAAGTGATGCTTTAAAGAGTTGCTGATAGAAATCAAGAAAGTGCTCATACAAGACAGTCATCATGTTGCAGTTCAAGAATAATTCCAAAGATAATGCTCACAACATCCTCAGGAAGCTCATAATGAAGATATTCAAAGAAACTTGAAGTTCACAAGTGAAGATCAAGTTAGGGGAGGATTGTTAGGAATTATTGTAAACAGACTTAAGTCTGGTAGTTATAGAGTTAAGTCTGGTAGACATAGTTAAGTCTGTCAGTACTAAGTTAAGTCTGGCAGTACTATAGTTAGTACTGGCCTTGCCTAGTTAAGTCTGTTTGTGTAACAAAATAGTTATATTAGTTATCTTAGAGGTATCTTAGGAGATATCTTAGGAAAGGATATGCATTATCCTTTTACACGTTTGTAAAGCCCATTAGGGTTTCCTTGGTGTATAAAAGGAACCCTACGGCATAGTGGTTGTGATTTTGAACATAGAACCCTAATAGAAATCAATAGAAAATAGCAAAGTTTTACATTGTGTTCTTCTTAGTACTTGTGTTAAGATTCCGCATTAGCACATAGTATTCATAGTCATTGTCTCTCATATAGTTGATTTGGATTTATTCAAGTTAGCTATTGTCTTACAAAAATCTAAACAGATCGAAGACTTTGGACCTACAAGTGGTATCAGAGCCTCTAGAGGGACTCTGAGTAAGAAGAATCACAAGAACACAAACAATCACTTTCAGATCTAGAAAAATGTCTCAACCTGCTAATGATGATTTCTCTCAACATCTTAGTGATGATGAAGCATCATACCATGAAGATGCATCAGATAATGGTACTGCAACCAATAAACCAAAACAACAACAACAACAAGTCATTCCTACAACAACCACTATCTCAAATATCAAACTCCCAATTCTGAAGAAAGAGGAGTATGATATATGGGCCATGGAGATGGAGCATTACCTTGAATATATTGACAATGATGTTTGGAAGGTAATTCAGAATGGAAATTCAAAGAAGAGAATCTCAACTGGAAAAGATGGTGTTGTTAGAATACTTCCACCAGTATCTGCTACAGAAATTTATGCTGTTGAAAAAGAAAGAAAGGCTAGAACCATCTTACTTATGGCCATTCCCAAGGAACATCTGAGAAGATTTCAAGAAATGGATGATGCAAAAGAAATTTGGGAAGCCATAGGGACTAGGTTTGGTGGTAATGCAAATTCAAAGAAGATGCAGAAAGCTGTTTTAAAACAACAGTTTGAACCATTTACTATATCAAGTTCAGAAGGGTTAGAAAAGGGATATGATAAGTTCCAACAACTACTCTCACAGTTGGAAGCCCATGG
>BQNB010043367.1:17500-45551 GCA_026074375.1 Tanacetum coccineum
TAGATGATGGTGTTGTCAATTGGGGAGAACATACAATCGAAAAAGTAGACACAAATCATGTCTCTTTGTCAATCAGCTCAAATTAATGAGGTAGTTCATTATGTTCATACATAACTTGCATTGATTCTTTTTATAATAACTTAAAACCCTGTGTGATGTAACAAACGAATTCAGTTGGAGAACAAGAAGCAAAAATTCTTACTTTAATCAAGCTGTTAAGAATTTAGATATGCTCTAATTGTTATTTTTTCAAATAAATTAATAAAGCAGCAATTATCTCTAAATGAACAGCTTATATTTCAGGCAAATGAATTATATGAAAAAGATGAAAATCTTAAAAAATATAGGAGAATAGGAATGAAAGCTGTAAAAGAAAAGGAACAATTGCAGAAAATAGTAGATTCATGGAAGGATTCTTCTAAAAACCTTTGGAAATTAGTTAATTCTGGTATGACTTCAAATAGTAAAGTTGGCTTATGGTATGGAATCAAATCAAACAATGAGGTTTTAAGCTATGAGGAAGAAATGAATTGTACTGTGTTTAATTGTACAGAAGAATACTTTGTTGACAAACCTTTGTACAATAGATTTTCAAAGACTGAAAATTTGAAAGGAGTTCCACATCCTTTAACTGGGGACTATACTCCTAAACCACAATAGGAAATTGATGAATCTTTGTATGTTTATGGTAAAAAGGGACCTCAAAAGCATAAAACTAGTGTCTCAGATGACAAATTCAATGAGTATTCTACCTGTTAATCAAATGACAGTGAAGGATCTTTTGGAAATCCCTTTAAGCACTCAGTTGAGTTTGAATCAGAAAGTATAAGTGTACCAAAAGAGGTGTCTGAGTTTAAGTCTGTTACAACTAATGAAAAAGTCATGTCTGAACCAAAACCAAAAGATGTTGAACCTAGTTGTGTAACACACGTAAAGACTCCTAGGCAACCAATGAAAAATCAAGAGACACCTAAAGTTAAGGAATAGATATTTGGAATAAAATGATGGAAAGAGAACTAGGGGAAGGTTACTCTTTCATCAAGAAAAAGTGTTTTGTTTGTAGCAGTCTAAGTCATTTGATCAGAGATTGTGACTTTTATGAAAAGAAAATGGCAAGAAAGGCTGAGCTTAAGAAACAAAGGGTTTTTAATATTGGTAATAGGGTGGCAAAACCAGTATGGAACAATGCAAACAGGGTTAATCATGCTAATCACTTTGTACCTAGACCAGTACAACTCAATGCTGTTAGGCCAAAAAGTAATTCTGTCATGCCTAATGTTAATACTGTTAGGCAAAATGTTAATTCTATCAGGTCTAATATTAATACTGTTAGACCTAAACAACCAGTACCTACCAGTAACTCAAACAGTTTTAGTTCTGTAAGACCCCAGGTGAATAAGTTTAATCAAAGAAGTAATTTTTCAAAATCACATTCACTTGTGAGAAGTCCCATTGTTAGAAATACAGCAAAAATGCCTTATGTTGTAAAGGGAAATTGGGGCTCTGCTGTTAAGACCTCAGCAGGTTATAATTGGAGGAACACTAGACCAAACTCCAATTGTAATAGTGGATCCCAAGTTTGTTTCGATTGGACATGCTAAAGGGTCTACAAGACAGTCCAAGCCTGGAAAGGACTGGGCCCCCTAAGAGAAAACTAATTTCTCTTTTTCTGTTCAGATCATCCACTCAGAACATTAGAGGACGAGATGTATCATTTGATAGTGGATGATCAGGGCACATGACTAGTTGCTAAAAATACTGACCATGGGGGAAAAGAAATGTGAAATTGGTAAAGAAGAGTAAAGAAGATGAAGTTGTTATCATAAGGAGAATGTGGTTCTCACTGATTCAGAGGATGAGTATGCTGAAAATTCTTCTAAAAAGGGAAGGAATTTACAAGAGGACGATTTGGATCCCAACCCCCCCCACCCATAGCCAGGTCTATGGAAGGATAAATCAAAGGATTTTGAGACTCCTACACAAGGCTAAACTTCAGGGGAGGCAGATATTAGTCCTAAAGGATTAGAAGCAGCTGAAACTTTAACTAAAGTCCTTACTCAAAGAACCAAGACCTACACAAGGAAAGTTAAGACTAGATTGAGGAGGAAATTGGATGTTGATGAAGTTAATACTGGTAAAGGAATTAATACTGGTTTCACAGATGTTAATACTGCCTTTGAAGAAATTAATTCTGGTAATAAAAGCATAATTCCCTCTCCAAAGAAAGGTCAAAGAGAAGGAAAGGCAGTGCTTGAAGAAAAATCTCAGTCTAAAAAAAAAAAAAGACAAAAGAAACAGATCAGAGGAAGAGCAAAGTGTTTTGCAAAAATAGTAAGACTGCAAGCTTAAGAGGAGGCTTAAAATGCAAGAAAAGTTGAACTGGAAAGACATGATGCATTGATTGCAAAGAGAGTGCAGGATGAGTTAGAACTGTCTGAAACTCAAAAGAATATGATGGCTCAAGTACAAGAAGCTGCAAAGTACTATACAGAAGAAGATTGGGATTCAGTAAGAGCCAAGCTAGAAGCAAATAGAGATATGTCGCAAAAGTGTTATCAATTGATTTCTCTAGTGATGATTTTGCTAAGAAGATGGTGGAGTTAATCAATGAGAAGAAGAGGCTGTATAAAGAACAGAGAGAGAGAGAGAGATAGAAGAAGTAGACCTATGACTTAAGCTGAGCAAAGGGAGTACATGATCAAGTACTTAAAAAGCCAAGGTAATAACTCGAAAACGGGTCAGCTGAAGAAGTTAAAACCTGATGAGCTGAAGGAAGAGTTTGATAAGTGTGTAGAAAAGGTAGAAAGTTTATTCCTATGAACTCAGAGCTTGAAGCATCAAAGTTGAAGAGAACATGTATAAATCTTCAAGCAAAGGTGTTTAAGAAATAAAAGATTACTGATGTTCCTGATGTTACTAAAGATGAGTCTGTAAAGAGAGAAGAGGAATTTAAAGTTCAACAGCAATTTTGAGATCAACCAATAAATTTTTATTTTAAGAAAATCTTTGGCAAGGAAAGGATTGCAGAAGAACAAGTTTAAATCTACAAGATCTAATACTGAGGAGGATGTAGAAG
The DNA here is from genome assembly GCA_026074375.1 of Tanacetum coccineum. Lineage (NCBI taxonomy): Eukaryota > Viridiplantae > Streptophyta > Magnoliopsida > Asterales > Asteraceae > Tanacetum > Tanacetum coccineum. The sequence goes on from BQNB010043367.1 coordinate 20,577, forward strand.
CTTACATGGATGAAAGAGTGGATGAACCTTCTTCAAAGGAGTTTCAAATGGGTTCAATCCCACAAGGATCAGCACCTGCAAAAATTGCTAAGCGGCAAATTCTTAAGACTGGTAAGAAAGGAGCTTATCAAATCATCAGGGAAGATCACACAGATGTAGTATATGTGAATTTTCAAGGTCTATTAAATGATCTTACAAGAGATGATCTTAAGGAGTTGTACAGACTGATGATGTTGAAGTATGGAGATAGCAAGCTGAAGAAGAATATGAAAGAGTTTTTGGGGGGATTTAAAGACCATGTTTGATCCACCATCTACAGAGGATGTTGTTTGGAGTTTAACACATCAATAAAAGGTACTTAATTGGAGATATTTTTATAGTTGTTCTGTTCATTGTTTAACTTTGGAGGCTGCACACATTTATATGCCGACTGAAGTCAAGTATCCATTACCATCTAGAGTTTGTCAAGCTATGCTTGAAAAGAGACTTATAAGAGATAGAAAAGATGAGGTGTGCTATCAACTTTTGATGTTAATTGAAAAACCAGCTCAACAGCAATAATTTTGGTGTATGTTTGAAAGAATTTTCAGTGCTTTGGTATATGGATTGGAGAGCTGAATGTGTGAAATAGAGTTGAGAAGAATAACACTTGGTGGAGGTGATTTGTACTAACACAATAAATGGTGTTCAGTTCACCATGCCTAACCAGCATTAAGAACTGACTTGACCACAAGGGTACGGCTTATGGAAAAGTATTTCTCAAATCCATTTATATGGTTAACATCTTGCCAATAAGCTGTATGGTTATCAACTCACCATATATGTGTTTGTAAAGAGTTGGCTAGCCCACAAGATTATGGCTTGTGGTAAAGGCTGTGGAAAATCCATTTACATGGTTGATAGTTTACCAAAAACTGGATGGTACTCAACTTACCAATGATTCACGTTCAAAAAGTTGAACCTGGTTACTGGTCCTCAGGGTGCATGCCATGATTTCCTCCAAAGGATTAGCTAGCCCAGAGAAAAACGTTTACTTGGTAAAGGCTTCATCAATCCATTGATAGTGATGATTTGCTAAAAATTCATTTGATATTCAATCTCACCATGTTTCACGACTAAGAGTGAAATGGTTATCAATGTCCATGGTTTGATAAACCAAACATTGGCTACTCACAGAGTTAATGGTAAATGGTAAGAGACATCAAATCCATTTAAATTTCAATGATTCACCTCTCTTTTTTCTTTTTTAGTTTTTTTTTTTTTTCAGGGTTACACACCTGAAGTGTTGGAATTGAGGTATACTTTATGATCTGATGTTCATATAGTCAGTGTTGCTGCGTATTGTTTGCTGAAATGATTCGGTATCTTGCTGAAGAGTTAGCACATTTTTTTCAGCTGTGAAGTGTTTGTCATGATGTTTAAAAAGATTAGCTGCTGCCAAATATCAAGTAGTGAATGATTTAATGAGTTGCTGTTATAAATCAAGAAAAACTGATTATACAAGATAATCTTCAGTTGCGGTTCAAGAATAATTCCCAAAAATAATGGCTCACAACATCCTCAGGAAGCTCATAATTTAATATACATCAAAAAACTTGAAGTTTACAAGTAATGATCAAGTTTAGGGGAGGATTGTTAGGGAATTATTGGTAAAACAGAATTAAAGTCTGGTATTTATGAGTTGTGTCTGTCGTACATAGTTAAGTCTGCCAGTACTAAGTTAAGTCTGGCAGTACTATAGTTAGTACTGGTCTTGTTTAGTTAAGTCTGTTTAGGTAACAAGATAGTTATCTTAGAGATATCTTAGGAAAGGATATGCATTATCCTTTTACACGTTTGTAAATCCCATTAGGGTTTCCTTGGTGTATAAAAGGAACCCTACGGCATAATGTTTTGCAAGATTGAGATATAGAACCCTGATAGAAATTAATAGCGAATAACAAAGTATTAAATTGTGTTCTTCTTAGTACTTGTGTTAAGATTCAGCTTTAGAAAAATGTATTTCATAGTTATTGTCTCTCATATAATTGATTTGGATTTATTCAAGTTTGTTATTGTCTTACAAAAGGCTAAACAGATCCAAGACTTTGGACCTACATAACACAACATACAATTCTATATCGTTAGATCACCACCTAAACATGTTTGTTTAATTTATACAAATAAACAATATAAATTTGTACTTTGAAAAATAAATGTCTATGTACGTGTATTTGTAAAAATAGTATACTTGTCTAACAATTGATTATTTGTTATAATAGATGACTTATGTTTTATTATTTATATAGTGTTATTATATAATAGTCCCCCACATCTTCTTGTCATAATAATATTTATAAAATTAAAAACATGTTATAATAGTATATAGGTGATACCACATCGTTTTGTAAAGTTTTTATTAAAAACAAACCAATACTATTCATGTCTGGAAATAGTGCATAGAAAGTCATATTTCTCTTGTTTTTACTCTGTTTTATACGTTATTTATGTCCACGATTTCGTATTAAGAAGATTTATCAAAATATTATATTTATGATTATTTAGCTATTGATGAACAGTAACTTTTATTGTTTTTGTAAAATTATATAAAACTACTTTTATATATTCAATCTTTGTATAACTTATTCATTTTAATTTCGTTTCGCTTGTTCTTTATATGTATGAAATCGTATTTGAAAAATCTAGCAAAATATTATACTTATAATATTTATGTAAACTGTTATGAACAGTAACAGTGGGTTAAAATTTATAAATACACTTTTTATAAATTTATTTATTGAAATCATATACAATTCATATCTCCTCCATTTTAATTTTGTTTTTAGTGATCCTTATATGCACGGATTCGTAATTAAAAGTTGTATCCAAGAAAAATATTTCCCAAAAATCTTACTGTTATGAAACGTAACTTGTTTTTATAAAATTATTTTTATAAAAACACTTTTTATCGTAAACTTGTAAATGTCATAACTTCTTCGTTATAGCTCAGTTTTTCGAGTTCTTATATGCCTACGATCCTTATAATATGTATTGTTTTATAAAAAATACTTTCACAATTTATTAAAATTCGAATTCTAACAGTATAATTTATAAACTAGTTTTTATAAATCTATTACTTTATTAAATTTGTACAAGTCCTCTACAATACTTTATAACACATGTCTTATATATTTTAAGTCCTCTAAATTGTGTCCATAATGATTGTCCAAGATAAAATGTCCATCATAATTATTTACTTACATAAACCATATAAATAAATAATTAACCATAACTTAACAAATAATTATATAAATTATTCATTGCTTGTAAATTCTTGAAAAAAAACATGTTTTTATGTTTTAATTATTTACATGACAAGTAGTTTTTGAGTTTATATAAACTTGTAATATTTTATAAACATGTATAAAATATAACTAGGTGATGATTAACCATATAACAATTATATAAAATATGAAATGAATATATTGAGGAGATTATGGTTTATAGTACACCTTAAGAAGATGAATAAAGATGATACACAAGATCACAACCCAATTATTAACCCTAAATACTTCAAGAAACCTTATCTTGATTATAACTTGGAAAACCCTAACTTTTTCACTTGATTAAACCTTGTATAAACTAATACCCAAGCTTCCAAATCAATTTGTAACACCTTAGATATGCCTAATATCAACCCTTGTACACTTGTAATACTTAGAAAATCAAAACTATAAATTTATTTGGGAGGGGGTTTTGAGCTGGGGGCTATGAGGGAGCGAAGAAGGGTTTTGTGGTTATTTTACTGGTAAATGGGTTAAGGTTCTAAGAAGTCTAGGTATACGGAGACTTAATTACTCAAAAATATCTAGCAATTCCACTCCAAATCAATCAATAGTTGGTTTATGTTGGAAGGGTTGTTGATGATTTCTTACAAGGACATAGGGGAGGGATGGAGCTTGTGTAAGAAAGTATGGAAATGTGTAAGGAGTTGATGGAAGTTGTAAGAAGGTTGCTTGTTTGAGTTTATAACACATGTGGGATTACTAAAAGCAAATTGAAAATATCTCTTGTGTTTTATATGTATATATCCGGCCTATATATGTATATGTATGAGAATTTTTATAATTTTTGAGTATGGGTATAATTGTTGAGGTATTGATTGAGTATAGACAGGTATTGGTGCTTTCGAGTATGTTGTCTAAAATGGTATTTTATACAAAACGTAAACGGTTGCGCAGTCTGACGTATCATTAAAAATAAAATATAAAAAAGTTGTTTTTTACTTCGTAAATATAATATAATGCTTGATTGACGTAACTTTTATTTGTTTGGTGCGTTTTCGTGAATGTTATTTTTAGTGTTACGCGATTAACTAAACGATGAAGAATTAAAAAGCATACGCGTAAAAGCTTAAACATAAGCTTAGTAGAGAATGGGAAAGCGTTGAGGTCAGTAAAATTGACTTGATAATCATAATGGGAATTACATAAACGAAAACCGTTGTTCCTTTAAATCATGCAAGGCAACTACTCCATATGTTCTTGAGTACCTCTATCCCTATTGGTCAGTGTCACTCTTGTGATGTAATGTGTAAGTATTTCCTAAGTCATGAACGAATTACACGAACCCGCCGTCTATGTAATATTTTATTAAGGCAACACACAAGTAAGGTTGTATGAAGACTATTACAAGGCCCTAGTAGTACAAGTGGACAAGCATTTTAAACACTTAAGAGGTTGATCATCCATATTGGGCAAGGTTGTAGGTTATGAAGACTTATTGCCAATGGGTATCCTTTCTACACAATCACGTTTCCCTAGACGTTTTTGCAAGCAATTAAGAAGCTAATTTTCTAGAGCCTAACACGCACACTCATCAACAAGAAAGCAATAGTAAAAGGATTCACAAACTAAGTTTCATGCAATTATAAGCAAACACTAATTAGTTTAGCCTAGCATGTTAATTGAAAGTAAAGAAACAAATAATCAAATAATACATAGACATATTGATATATTAAAGGATGAAAGAACTTCAGTTTAATTAATCATGGAGTAATTGGTGGATACAAAAAATGGTTGAGAACCAAAAATTTGCCCAAAAAGCTGATAAAAATCGGTCCTTTAAAATACAATTACAATCTCACCTTAATACACAAAATTTAGGTTTGTATTATAGGAAAATAAATGTGACAGTATCGCTTGTTATTTGCGATGCTGTCAGCCCACGAATCTTCGTAGGGTTTCTTTTGAGTTGGCTACTTCTGACGCCATTACCAAAATCCTGACGTCGTCGCTTGAGCCTCCTGACGCCATCAAAATAGATTGCGACTCTGTCTCCAACCACTGTATGCTCTTTTGATATTGAAATTAGTGTAGAGTTGTGATCTCGTCTATTTCTTCCCAAATTGAGTCCAAGTTATGTGTATTTCTCCATATGCCTTCAAGTTGCTAAAAATACAAAGATGATTAAGCATGATTTTAGGTATATTTGCATGATGTAGGAGGTTGAATTGAACTCGAACGAAGGTATAAATGACATTCATCAACATATATTAACAAATTTAGAAGTTTAATCAAGACTTAATGATATTCGTCCTATTTCATAAATTGATGATGTCTTAGTTACCTTCTAGGTTGGATTCATATTTAGTATATGCATGACATACTTAATTTTTTAACCGTGATTTTAGAGGTAGAGTAGTTAAAGTTATCAAAAAAAAACAATATCAATATAGTTTGATTATAAAACATTAGATACGCATACCATAATGTGATGTGGTATTCTGTAAGTATTGGATATGTGTGAACTATACCATATTTACCTTAGAGAACTTAAATGCTCTTTTAGTCAACGTACTTTTCAATTGGGTCAAACCGAATTGACTTTAATAGTATTCCAAGCCGATTGCATTAATAGTAATTCCTATGATTATGTTTGGACAAATTCCTCAACTAAGGTTTAATACATTTAATAGGTGAACCTTAGATCGTTAAAGTTGTGGTCTTTAGATGGGCATGTGTTATTTTTCAACCTATCGAGTCTTCTTTTTTGGCGTTCTGTTAATAGGATGTTTCTATTTCATTCAACAAATGAGTCTAATCAACTCATTAATTCCACTAGCATAAAATTAAGACATTTATCAAGCTAGCTTCAAATTTGGCATATCAATCTAAGGAAGGGATCCGATGAGAAGAAAAATAATATGAAAAACATGAAAAATATTTCTAACCACACAATTCAAATAAGGAGGGAGAAATTAAAAAGAGATGCTTCTATTTTTAAGTACCTCTAAAATATGTGGTTGTTTTTGTGTTGTGAAGGGCATCAAGCGGATAGGGCCACTAAAGAAGAGAGGTATAAAGTAGTTAAAATAGAGGCGAAAAAGGTTGCAGCCCAAGTGAAGGACACAGTGTTTGAAGGCTTGTATAATAAATTAGACTCTAAAGAGGGAGCTAACGATATCATCAGGATTCCTAAATCCCGAGAGAGATGAAGAATGGATATGGAAAACATAAATTATATCAAAGATGAAGGAGAGCGAAGCATTATGGACAAAGAAGATATTAGGAAAAGTTGTGGAGAGTATTTTTCTTCTCTTTTCAATGAGAGGAGTCCTGAAGGAAGCGAGAATGAGAGAACGCTGCAAACATCTACAATTCAATTGCTACTACTTGAGGATTAGCATAGGAGAAGTGAGGATTTCATTAAAAAGATGGGAAGAAACAAAGCAGTTGGTACCTATGGAAGCTTGGAGGTGCCCATGAGATGAAAGGATAAAGTGGTAGACTAGCCTCTTCAACACGACCTTCTGTAGTGCTAAGATGCCTGATAAATAGAGATTTAATTAAGTCATCCCCATTTACAAGAACAAGGGTGACGTATAAAGTGTGTAGCAACTATAGGGGAATTAAGCTTTGTTGTCACATTATGAAGCTCTGGAGAGAGAATTTTAAAGAGAAGGTTGAGAAGGGGCTTGTTTGGTGTTAGAGAATTTCTAGTTTGATACTTGTATTCTAACAAGGTCCTGACTAAAGGGACTGTTCAACCTTCTCATAATTCTCATGCTGAAGTTATAGAGAAAGTCAAAGTGACTTTGCATTTGCTTTCCTAGACACCCCGTAGACAAAGGCCCATGATAGTGTTCCACGTGTGGGTTGATTTGGAGACACTCTATTAGATTAAACAGGACAATAAGGAGATACTTAAGAGTCATTAGGCGAAACTAAGGGGCAATAAGACTCGCGTATGGCCATTGTGAGCAGCCCCCGGTACATTAAGAGTTATATCGTTATCTAAGTGGGTCGCCTTAAGGGGATCAGCATGTTCCATACCTTATTCGCCTTACACTTTTGATGAGCTATATTAAGAAAATTACAATTGAGGCATACATTAGTGCATGATATTTTCGCTAGTTGGATATTGTTGTTGGCTTATAGAAATTGGTGGAAGGTTAAAAATCAACATTAATTGAACATTGGAGGAGGCACAGAAGTAATGGTCTCATGGGTAAGTAGAGAGCAGACAAAATACTTAAGGGGTGATTTTGATAGGAACGAGCTCGCCAGCAACTTAGAATTGGAAATTTGTATCGGCCACCAGATCCTTCAACCAAAAGAGTCTTTTAGATATATGGGTTCGGTGCACATAAATCAAATAGGATCGATGATGACGTAACCCACCGTATTGGAGCAGGTTGGGTAAAATTGAGGGTGACATCAAGAGTACTATGTGATAAGAAAGTCTCTTTTAAGCTAAATGGAAACTTTTATAGGTTGAAAACTAAACCAGCTATAATGTACAGGTAAAAGTGTTAGCGGATCACGAAAACTTAAGCTAATAGGGTAGAAGTAGCAGAATTAAGAATGTTAAGGTAGACGTGTGGTAAAACCATGTTTGACATGATTTCGAATAAAGTTTTTAGAGTTGCACTTAAAGTCGAAACTATAATCTCCTAGATAAGGGAAATAAGGTTTAGGTGGTTTAGACATGTTAGGAAGAGGCCACAATCAGTGCTAGTAAAGAGGGTCGAAGCTTTAATAGTCGACGGCTTAAGAAGGGTTAGACCAAAACTTAGGTGTGGGAATAGACTTAACCAAGACATGAAGGGGCTCTTCTTGTCTGAGGAGATGACTTTAGATAAGGACGTGTGGAGAGATAGTGTTAAATAACGTGGGTAGCTCAGGTCCCTTTAGCGTTTCCCTGCTTTGATCTTTGATGCTCTTTAGGTCTTTTTTTTTTACTTTAGTCCCCTTTTCTTTGCTAGTGTTTTGAAAGTTGCCATTGCCCTTTTTTGTTTATGCTTTATGCTTGTTTTTTTATGCTTGTGTCCCCTTTGTCTCTGTTGAGCTTTATCTTTTCTATATATAATGCTCTATTGCGGCATATGTTTTTATTTGTTTATGTCCTTTTTTCCTTATTTGTTCTTTTGACGTTATATTGCCTATTAGCTCTTAATGCTTGTTAGATTGATTTCCATCTTATGTCATGTAAATTCCTCATACTTGTTATTGCACACTTTTGCACATGCACATATATCTACGCTTTACCTATAACAACCCACAGTTTTCCTCAATGTAATTTCCACCTATTATATTAAAGACAACCATTTTCATGAAAATATTTTTGTTTTATTCCATCCATTATGCAACGTAACTTACATTACCAAAGTAAACGAGCTCACGCAACTACCAATGCCAATTCCATCAACATTTAAATCAAGTAAATGTTATAATATGTAAAGTAATATGTTCTAATATCCATTTTTACCACATACATTATCTATTTAACGTACCATCCATAACGTTTATTATAAAATGGACTTTATACGTTAACGTTTATATCGAAACCCCGACTACACTTAGTTTCCATGAAATACAAATGTATAAACTTATAAGGTATGTGTGCAAGTTACCAAAGCATAAAATTTGAATATCCTTTTCCTCCAAAACCCTAGTACAACACCATTAAGTCCTAGGTACAAGCTGATTATGCACAACATTTAAATTTAGCCATTTTCCCTCCAAAATCTTTTAAGTCTTCGTACCACCCTTTTAAGCACAAGTTACAACTTCTACTAGCACCACATTTGAACTACACTTTCCCTCCAATGCAATTCTAGCTCGTCCTAAACCCTAACCACAACCCGAAAACCTAAACTAGTTATTAACTAGAACCAAAACCTAGCAAGCTTGCTCCACCATGATGCACCACATTGTCCCCATCACCCTAGCACCTTGTCACCTCCTTGCTTAGCACCCCTTCACCTCTTGTCACCACCTTTGTCCCCCAAGTAACCCCTTGTCACCATTTTGTAAACGACCCCTCCCACCTTCCAAACTCCTCTCGAAGTATCTTCCTTGCTCACGTTTGTCACCTGCTAGCAGTTGCTAAACTTGTCTACCACTTCTTCACTACTTGGCCACCACTCTAAGTTTTTGCCCTATATATACCCGAAACCCCTCCACACTTCCTTAACCCACCACAAAACTAAACCATACTCAAAATGATGTTCTAACCAAGCTAAGGAAAAGAAGAAAGGAAGTTTAAGCTATTTAGAAGCCAAGCTAAGTAAAAGAAAGGTTCTTGATTCATCTCCAAAGTTTTCGGATCATATCAAGCCATTTCGACCCATTTCGAGTTCTTGTAAGTTCTACAACTTGTTCAATAAGCTCTTGATACATTTTAGATCATGTATAAGCTTTAATTTAGCCATTTGTATAAGCTAAAACTCTTTGGAACTCATAAACCCAAACCAAACCCTAATCGACCCATTTTGAAACCCTAATCCATGCGAATCCCTAAAATAAGCTAGCTTAAGCTTATTCTAATCTTAATAAGCTCTAAACCACTTTTATAATCACATGAAATAAGCCCTTAAAACCCTAAGCTTACATGTTTGGTTTTCCTAAACCAAACGCACCTATTAAAACCCTAAAAACCCTATTTGAAAACCCTAATAAGCTAATCATCCATAAGCTAGTCCTAAAAGCTTACTCTATATAAGCTATAATAACATTTGTAAAACATTGAAACAAACCCTAAAAGCTCAAACCCATCGAGTTATAATTTTAAAACCAAACGCACCCTTTTGAGTTTTCGAGCTCATAAGCTCATTTCATAAGCTTTAAGCTTATAAATCCAACTTATTTTAGCTTATTGTGATAAGCTATATGCTGCAAATTGATTTCAAAATTAAAAATACAAAGTATAATGAATTTGGACTAGAAATGCAAATTGTATATGCATGAGGGGTATATATTGTAACTTTTGAACCTATTAAGCTTTCTGGGCCAAAAATGTAATTATCCTAAACTTAAAACCACAAGGACCTGTTTTGCCATTCTTTCTAAGTTAAGGGTTAAATGTTTTAAAATTATATATAAAGGGTTTAAATAGTAAATTAATATATACCAAGGGTATATATTGCCATTTTCGAATTCTTGAGGGCATAAAATGTAATATTTTTAATAAAAATGTGTTTAAACATTATAAGACTCAGTTTTATTAAAAACCCGACACCTTTATCATTTCATTCATCGACCAAAACATATAAAAATAATTATGTTATATATTTAACATAAATTATCATCTACTAGCTTTTGAAGAAACTTAAAAAGATAAAATCTTATCATTTAAACTATAACGTATCACGTTACTAGGGAATTTCATGTGAGGGGCTTTCATTTGGGTAGACATTTTGACGAGTTGTTGGATTTACGATTTAAAGTGTCCTAGCTCCTCAAACGTTTACTACATGACATCTGGATTATGATAGCCCGAACAGTGATATGATATTTTCACAAGTTAATAAACTAAATTAATATTTACGTTAAACTTTATGAAATAAAGTTTTGAAATATAAAACTAAGACTTGACATATTACTCCAGGTTGCGTGACGAAGCCGTTTATTTCCATTTGAGTCACTTTTGACGTCAATCATATTTCCCTATTAAGGTGAGTTCAAAGTCCCACCTTTATATGTTTTCCAAACCCTCTGGGGAGATACATGCTATAAACCATAAATACAAGTATTTTCCAACTGTATGCTATCCTGATATATTATTGCCTAAGTTACCTCCATTGCCTATATCCTTTATATCATGAACCATTAATTACTTGTGTGTGAACGCGAATATTATGGATAGATCTATCGGGGTTGACGAATCTGAACTTCCCCATCCAGGTTCTGGTACATACATGGCCAGCGGACGCATTTCATTTGAGGAACTCCGGGTGTTTGGCAAAGCACCCGCTTGGGGCAACAACTTATGAATAACATTTACTTAAGGCTTCGGTGTCATGAGCTTAGTGCAATAATATAATATTGTTTACCATGATAATTGTATTCGTTGCAATTATTACTATTACATTGACTTGTATTCAACTATTACATTTCAAACCTGTGAATTTCACTCAACCTTTGTGTTGACCTTTTTAGCATGTTTATCTCAGGTAATTGAGCAACCTATGGCACGGAGTGGCATTGGACTTGAGGACGTCCAAACTTGTTATCATTCAAACTCTATGTTTTCATATGTATTTTGGGACCTCCTTTTGTAAAACTCTGAAATAATATTGAATGATAACTAAATTTTCCAAAACGTCTCTTTTGAGTCGTTTTCTATGATTATGACTGTTGATTCATGAAGTAATACCCCAATTTAGCTTCCGCTGCTATATGTCAAATAAGGGGGTGTTACAGATTGGTATCAAGAGCCGAGGTTATAGAGAACAAGGTTAAAACCTAAACTATAACCATTTTCCATCCAAGAAAGTCCTCCGTGCCACTACATTTCCTGAATAGTATGTAAAGATACATAACTATTAAGTAAATATAAATAACTTATGTTATTTTACACTGGGTTGTTACGGAATTATGTCTTCATCCACCCACCCTATTATCGTCCTATCTAATTCCAATGATGAGGATTCTTTTTCCTCTACGAACACTCCTGACTATACCCCGACTTTACTGGACTATTTCCCAGCTTCACCGGGAAACACTTTTTCTGATCCTTCAGAGGATTTATCTAAGGATCTTTTGGCTTCGCTAGCCATCTCTTTCACGATGATCCATATATAAAGGTCATGCAAGCATTTAATGCTACTAATGATGAATTAACTATTCCATCACCACGAGCTTCTATTGCTCCACCAACTATTTTGCCTCCATCTCCAGTGTTACCACCATCACCACTGTTTGATCCCCAAGATTTCTTTCTTCCCGAGGAGATTCTACCACCTCAAAAATGAGCCTGTTTTCTATCACCCATCTCTACTGATTCCTCCGCCCCACCTCAGGTATTTGAGATGGAGAGAGTTCTCATAAGACGCATCTGGAGCGCCATGAGGAATAGATCGAGACTATTTTGAATCATTTAGATGAGCTCCCTTTTGAGCGCATGGAAGATAAGATAGAAGGTCTTGGTAATGGTCGAGTCATCATACATCGAGATTTTGACCAACTAGAAACTGAACTTCAAGAAGCCTGTACCCAGATTTATGGATTTCAGGGAGAGAAAATAAGGCATGACGACGAGATTGTTCTTGCTCGCGTCAGGACTTCTACTTTAGAGATACTCATCGAGGATATCCAGATTCGCCACCGATCAGATATGAAGAGTCTTCTGGACAAGATCCATGAGCTCAAGAATCACAAGAGAGGACCACCAGACTACTAGACTAGATCCTTATCATTTACAGCTTTTGTTTAGAATCTAACCACTGGATGCGTGACATAAATAATGACACTTGTCAAATTTTGACTATGTAAAATATGTAGACAAGTTGTTTATGACTTAATACAGTGGTGATTCCATTATACCTCGCTGTTTTATGATACCGATTTATGTATGTCGTGGTTGGCTATCCTATATTCTGTAGTGTGATGTATTGTATCTTTATGTATATAGGTTACTATGGCTCTTTTACCACCCAGTTTTCTTAAACCTTTGTACCCATGTATCATGGATATGATTAATAATCAAGACATTGAGCATAAAATTTTTTGGAATCTAAGACTTCCAGATGAGTTTATCTTTGTAGAGTTAGATAACTCGTTATGGATCATACTGAAACCACTGGAAAGTGAACCAGTCCCCGAGAAACCTAATGAGTTAGATGCTTGTTAGTGTGTCCATTCCAAAAAATTTCCGTTATATCCTGCAATGTAATATCAAAGAATGTGTATTTCTTTGTTAGAACTTGTAATAAATAAGAATCCATACAATGATATATTCTTATTTTGTGTTATTTTGTAAGTGTTGGTAGAATGGCTCCCAAGAGGACATCAACATCTACAGCACCAGCCATGACTCAGGCTGCCATCAGGAAACTAGTTGCTGATAGTATTGCCGCAGCTCTAGAAGCACAAGCTGCTACCATGGAAAATACTAACAATACCAATAGAAACACTGGACAAAGTGGAACTCCTGTAGCAAGAAAATATAGCTACAAAGAGTTTATGAGCTGCCAACCTTTCAATTACAATGGTACGGAAGGCGCTGTTGGCCTAATCAGCTAGTTTGAACGAACTGAATCGGTATTTTCCCGTAGTAACTGTACCGAGGACTGCAAAGTGAAATTTGCTACTGGTACTCTAACCGAGGAAGCTTTATCCTGGCGGAATTCATTCGCCCAGCCTATTAGAATAGAGGAAGCTTACAAGATCACCTGGTCCTAATTTAAGCAGCTCTTAATAAAGAAGTATTGTCCCCGAACTGAGATCAAGAAAATGGAAGATGAATTTTACAATCTGACTGTAAATGGGAATGATCTCAAGACTTACATTAGAAGATTCTAGGAATTGGCAGTTTTATGCCCAACTATGGTGCCAAATTCTGAGAAACTCATGGAAGTCTTCATCGGGGGATTACCCAGAAGTATTGAAGGAAATGTTACCGCTTTAAAGCCTCAAACTTTGGAGGAAGCTATTACCATAACCCAGTGGTTAATGGATCAAGTAACAAAGCATAATTCCGTGCAAGGAACCAATGATCACAAACGAAAGTTTGATGATAGAAGAACCTTCACCAACAATAACAACTACCAGAATAACTGTAACAACAATAGCAACCGCAACAATGATCACCAACAACAACATAATAGAAGGCAAGAAACCGTCAGGGCTTATGTTGTCACCCTAACTTAAAGTAGTAGGCATACTGGAAGCCTTCCCCTGTGTAAGAAATGCACCTTGCATCACACAAGACCTTGCACTGTTAAGTGTTAAACTTGCAACAAGGTGGGTCATCTGACCAGGAACTGCAGAAACAAAGGGCTAGCTACTGGAAGCAACCTACAACCAGTATTCGTAACTTGTCATGCCTGCGGAGAGAAAGGGCACTACAAAAGTCAGTCTCCAAAGGAAAACAACAGTGCCCATAGAAGAGCATACTTGCTGAGGGACAAGAACGCTCACTAAGACCCAAACGTAGTCACGGGTACGTTCTTTCTAAACCAACATCTAGCTAGAGTATTATTTGATTCAGGAGCCGATAAAAGTTTTGTATCCATATCTCTTGCTTCTATGCTTAATATCCCACCAATTTCACTAGATACCACTTATGACATTGAAATAGCCGATGGAAACCTAGTAGGCACTAATATCGTTATCCAGGGTTGCACTCTGATTTTGCTAAACCAACCTTTCAAAATTGATTTCATGCCGATTAAACTCGGTAGTTTCGATGTCGTCATTGGTATGGATTGGTTATCCAAGTATCATGCTAGGATTATCTGTGACGAGAAAGTCGTCCACATCCCCATCGACGGTGAAACTTTGATCATCCGAGGTGATCGAAGTAAAACCCGACTAAACCTCATATCCTGTATTAAAACCGAAAGATATATATCCAGGGGATGTCAAATTTTTATAGCCTAAATAATGGAGAAGAAGTCAGACGAGAGACGATTGGAAGATATACCAGTAGTTAGAGAATTTCCATAAGTTTTTCCTGAAGACCTACCCGGCCTTCCTCCAGTTCGCCAAGTAGAATTTCAAATTGATTTAATGCCAGGAGTGGCCCGAGCACCTTACAGATTAGCTCCTTCAGAAATGCAGGAACTATCTAACCAACTACAAGAGTTAGCAGACCGAGGTTTTATCCGACCAAGTACTTCGCCTTGGGGAGCTCCCGTCTTATTTGTTAAAAAGAAAGACGGATCTTTCAGAATGTGTATCGATTACCAAGAGCTAAATAAACTCACCGTAAAGAATCGTTACCCATTACCCAGGATCGATGATTTATTCGACCAGCTTCAAGGTTTGAGTACTTACTCAAAGATTGACTTAAGATCAGGCTATCACCAACTGAGAGTCAGGGATGAAGATATTCCTAAGACTGCTTTCGGAACGCGATACAGACACTATGAATTCTAAGTGATGCCATTTGGTTTAACTAACGCGCCTGCTGTGTTCATGGACATCATGAACCGTGTGTGTAAACCATACTTGGATAAATTTGTGATAGTGTTCATTGATGATATTCTTATCTACTCCCGAAACAAAGAAGACATGCAGATCACCTGAGAATAATCCTGGAATTACTCAAAAAGGAGAAATTGTATGCCAAGTTCTCCAAATGTTATTTCTGGATTAGTACCGTGCAGTTTCTTGGGCACGTAATTGACAGTCAAGGAATTCATGTTGACCCCGCCAAGATTGAAGCGGTTAAGAATTGGGCATCTCCTACCACACCTATAGAAGTACGCCAATTCTTTGGACTTACCGGCTACTATCGGAGATTCATGAAAGGTTTTTCAAAGATTGCAAAGTCTTTGACTGAATTAACCCAGAAAAACAAGTATATCTGGGGAGAAAACCAAGAGTCAGCTTTCCAACTGCTAAAACAGAAGCTTTGTGAAGCTCCAATCTTAGCATTACCAGAATGAAACAACGATTTTGTCATTTACTGTGATGCATCACTCCAAGGTCTGGGAGCGGTGTTAATGCAAAGAGAAAAAGTTATTGCATATGCATCCCGACAACTCAAGCCTCATAAAGAGAACTATACCACACACGATCTCGAATTGGGAGCAGTGGTGTTCGCTCTTAAAATTTAGAGACACTATTGGTATGGCACAAAGTGTACTATGTTCACTGATCATAAAAGTCTTCAGCATATCCTTGATCAGAAAGAATTGAACATGAGAAAATATACTTGATTAAGTACCGAAAGTTCACGAGAAATGATCAAATAAATGCAAATAACGCCGCCAAAAACATGTATAATTTAGGCGTTATCAAATCCCTCCACACTTAGCTATTGCTTGCCCTCAAGCAATTAAAACGAAAAAAAACAAGATCATTTATTGTGACGTGGAGAAAAAATCAATTTAGCATTAACAAGTGTTTACCAGTTTTATTACTTTCAGGCATTGCATAGACAAGAGCCTCACATTAGGAAAGTGTTTATTTTTGAATTAACGAGTCACTCAGATTAGGGTTTTCTATTTGTGAAATATCAATTGCCAGACATTAATCTAGGTCGCTCCATATGCTTGTACTAGACACATTAAACATACCGTTGCGGGTCTCGTGAGCACTAGACAAAAATCTCAAAGGCAAAAATGATAACGGTAGAGGTGAGCAGCATAACTTGATTCCATGTGCCAGAATTTTGCCTTATACTTCGAACTTTGTTATTGTTATTTTTTTGAAGATTTCTTTTCATTCCAGCTACTGCGATAACTTAGGCTAGCACAAAACTTTTTCTTCATCGAGCACATTTTTCTTGCTCTTAGGATACTTCGGGGATCTCAACACTAAAAAGCGAGTTGCTGAGATACCAGATTGATTGGGATTTATTTTCCTCTTAGCATACGATCTTTGTCTTAATTTAACCTTACTGCAGTTAGTAAATGATGATCAAGCACAAGTTCTAGAGCTATCTAAATTACGGCCCTCACTCATATAACTTTATACAATACTAATGTTCCAGAAAGGTGTACAAGCCATAAGCAACATCGTAACGATGGAATAGACACATATGACTGCATTTCAAACCTTAATCGAAAACACGCTAAAGGCACAACAATATTTGGGTACCAAAGATGGATACCAGAATTCTTAGGTTTAGAGGCGAACTTAAAATTTAAGTGGGTGGATTTTAGTGCTAGTTTAGTGTCAATTGGTGGGATTTGCCTTACTTAGAGTATTCATTTTTAAGCAATATAAAAAACAAATTTCTAGAAAAGATCCGATAAAAGTTTGAAAATTTTACGGGCAAAAACAGGGAGGGCACACGGTTAATTTTTCCTATTTGCTACCCCTCCATACTTAAGTTGAACATTGCCCTCAATGTGAGAACTGATAAATATAAAAAATAGGGAAAATTAAGGGAAAACGGTACTTCCCGGGGCATAGAGAGATATAGCTGTGTTGGGGCTATCCTTGAGTGATTCCATTACGTTCTTTTTTTTGTGAGGAGCGAGAGCTCCTCCACACTTAAGTAGAGCATTCAGGTAAAATTGAACACTTTCCGGGGCTCATAGTGCTTTATCTGAATTATGAAGGATATGACGCGAAACGGAGCACCAAGCATGTGTATTCTACTACATGTAATATAATAATTCAAATTATATAAGTCTCCAAGTGTAAAATGCAACACCAATCCTAGCTCCACCTGTATTTATTTACTCTGATATTAAACCACAACTACACGAAAAACATTCAATACAAAAAAAGTGCACTTTCGTAGGCACCATGGTTTCATTAGCGTATGCAACAATGCCTTTAAAACCCCGGCGCGGTGGCCCGAGTGGACGGAGTCCCTAGTCTGTGAGGGTACAGTGAACACCACAAAAGTTCGATAAATTTCTTTTTTTGGATGCAGAAATCGAGGTAAGAAACACACCGGCCGAATGCGTGACATACTTAAAAACTGCAAAGTTTTTGTTTTATATATATTTTTTAGTTTTTTTAATTATTATTTACTATTACTACTATTATTATTATACTTAACTTGATTTAAGATTCCTTAATGATACGGTTCAAGTGGGAATGATCCACTCTAAAAGCTTGGGGGTATGGTATTTTTGGAATGTACTCACGGTATGGATATTCTTTTGTTTTTACCACGTGATAGCCCTTTTTTGATGTCTTAATTGGGCGGTCTTTTTTGATTTTATTGTTAACGATGATAGAAGGTGGTGGATCTTTTAGATTTTTCAGAGAATAATCGGACTTTCCACTCCCTGGGATACGGGCAATACTGCTTGGTGTGAGCTTGAGGAGGAGGTGGGTCAGTCCTATCGGTTTGTTTTGAAGATACGTTTTGAGACTTCTCCCACTCATCTATTTTTCTTTCCATGTTTTTAATTTTAGTTTGGAAATTCTTTTCATTTTGCTTCATCTCTAAAATCATATCGTTAACATCATTTTTGAAAAACATATTTGTAACTCTTTGGCCATCCAAGAATTTTGTGATTGATTTTTCAAGATCTGTTTTAGATTGAGGTTCTTGGTTGACTGTTTTAGACTTTTTGTTGGGTAAAACACCGGTAGTTTTACGATCGTCGCTGTCATAGAGTTTCCAATGAACAGTTCTCATGCTACGGATACGTCTTTTGAAATCTTCGAGATCATTTCTCACATCATTGTTTAATTCTGTGAGCGATTTCTCGGAATCATTAGGATCATGAAGGGATTGACGAGAAGACGAATCATGAGAATTTTGGTTTTGATAATCTTCAGATTGGATGGAATTAACTTCATGACGTTCACACATCGGCGTGTCATCGTTCAGGTGGTTTTTAAAAGTGTTTCCCTTTCTAAGCTCATTATATTTCTCACGCATATCTTTCAATTCTTCATTTAAGCTTATAATTTGAGAATCCATAGCCTTCAATTTTTCCATAAATCGAGAATTATCATTATTACTATCACTTCCATCGGCGAAAGAAACAGATTTTTGATGATGTTCATTTTTAGATTTAATGGGCAATCTGGTTGAAAGGACTTTGTCTCAGAAGTTGAAAAAGCTTGATTGGGACTTTTGTTAGAGGAGCTTCCTCAGTTGTTACGTCCAGGATTGCCTGAGTGGGTTCGTCTAGACCGTGATAGAATATTTGAATAATAACTCCTTTGGTCAGACCATGCCCATGTCATTTTCGAAGCATGTTCTTCAGTCGTAACCAGGCTTCGGTTAGACTTTCACATATGTTTTGAGAGAATTTTAAATTCAAGTAAAGCGGTTAACAACGAAGGTGGAAAGGAATTGTTTATAAAAAGCTTTTCTCATTTTTTCCCACTTATATGTTAGATTCTTCATTAGTACGTTATAACCAGGTAGGTTTTCCTTATCGGATAGGGAATAGGAAATATCAAAAGCTTTACGGTTCACTTTTGAGTTTCCGTATTTTGAACACATGTGGCCAGATTGCGGATAAATGCACGAATGTGGTATGCGGGATCGGGCCGCAGATAACCATCGAATTTATTTTCCCGAATCATATTTAAGTGAGTACTGTTAATAACAAAGTTGTCATCAACATCGATTTGAACAATGGCAGAATTAGGAGTCGGTGCTACAGTCTTAGCACTTTCCCACATAGGTTAATCATCGAGATCAAGAATTATTTGTTTGGGTTCGACATCCTCTTCAGGTATATTTATAACGATAAAGTCATTAACGGTAGAATTTTGAGTTGAAGATTTGAATGATTTGATCTCGACGGAATCTTTCTGGATAGTTTTAATCTTATAATTCCTTGTTTTAAACTTTTATTAAAATTTATTATTAGATTGTACTAGATGTTTTCCGAAAGATAAGGGAATTATAATAGTCGTTAAGCATTTGCAATAAAGACATTTTTAAAGGCTAATAGGGTAAAATTCAAAATAAAATAAATTATTTTATATATTTTTTATCTTTATTTATAGCAAATAAGGATAAAAAAAATTCGAAGATGACAATTAAATATTAACAAAATTACAAGGCGTATAATCAGATAAAATAGAGATTCAAATGATCACATACCTGAGACTAGAGATTTGGTGGTTTGTTTGGGTTTGAGTTTTTAAATCAGATTCTTTTTGTAAAAATTCTGTAGAAAGTGCGGCGCACTTGGTGTAAGTGCGGCGTACTTTCTAGGTTTACAGGAAAACCGGCGCACAAATAAGATGTGCGGCGTACTTCCTGCAGAAAAATGATTTTTTTTTTGTTTCCGTTTGTAGAAAACGGTTTAAAACGGCGAGTTTGAAAAATTTTATGAAACAAAAATAGCACCTAAAACAAAGAAACACATGATAACAACCTTAAACATCCCCGGCAGCGGCGCCAAAAACTTTGATGTGTGTTTTCCAAGTTTTAAATTTATAATACTAGAGATACCGATTTTACTAAAAACACAACACTCGGGTAGTATACCCATTCGTGTATAGTATAGATTTAGGTAGTCAGGTCGTTTCCACGGGAATTGAAGTTTTCACAGTTTGTAATTAAGGTGCTAAGGTTAATAAGATTGTCACGAATCAAATTAACCAAGACTTAGTAAATCACGGATATTTAACGAAAGCAATTAAAATATGATTCAATCAAATGATTAAGGTATGTTTGTTTAGGTAATGATCACTATGATAATGAAATGTTTAGGATAGTGTTTATAAGTTTAGAAAATAGAGTTATGACAAGTTATATAAATCCTTTCGGCCCTTTAAATATAACTAGTGATTATATCGATTAATAACAACAAATCATTTCGGCCTTTATAAGTTATTATAACCAATATATTAGATGGATTTATAGAACACATTTATTAAGAAACCTTTCGGCCTATTTTCTTATATAAAATATGTTTTACCAATTCAATAAACACATACCCAAACACTTCATATCCAAGATCACATTATGCCAAAACAAACATAAGAACACTACTCCATAATCAAAGTAACAAAACACATAACATTCATTATGAATTCAGAATACTTCATATTAAAAGAGTTGTAGAAATTATACCAACGTTTACAAGATCAACGATTCGACAATTAGTTCTCCCAAACGAAAATATAACCAAAACCCAAGCTTTGAATCCAATCGACTGGAAACCCTTAGGTGCTATCACCACCCTTGAAATTCTTGATTGACGGTGTGGGGTGATGAGATAAGTGTTGTGGTGGTTTTTTTTTGTTGTGTAAAATGAGAGAAATCCTTCTCTATTTATAGGCTGATTTCGGGTAGAAGTGCGGCGCACTTGAGAAAAAGTGCGGCGCACTTAGGGAGTTAATGCACTTAGCATTTATTGGGACTTTACACGTTGTACTTGGAAGATGAACGAAAGTGCGGGTACAAGCAATATAGTGCGGGGTTTTTGGTGAACTCGAGCAGAAGTGCGACGCAACTAGAGAAAAGTGCGCATATTTGCTTTTCTTGATCTTCTCTTGGGGAGATTTGTATGTGATGTTAATAAGAGCTGATTTTCGTCTAAGCATCATTAGGGAGGTATTTTATAGGCTAGAGATTCTTGGGGGACAAGTTAGCTGTTTACGTGGATGGTTAGGCCTGATTCGCGAATTATATGCCTTTCCCTTAAAGTATGTTTGCTATCATTTGTAAAACCGCGACTTCATTAGTAATATTTCAGCTTGTGAACGCTTTTCTAAGTTGTAGTAATTTTAATTCTCTTTCCGTGGCCGCTTTAATCAACTCAATCCGAGTTCGTATGACCGAGTTTATGACCAAAACAATGAACAGGTGTCGGGAAGCTTTGAGTTTGAGATATTTAATCGTTTAAGCTTTCAATTTCTCTCTGAGTCTTTGGTTTTCTTTCACGACACATACCTAGAACATATCAATTAGCAAGTATATTGATTAAAGTATCGAAAAGTTCATGAGAAAATGATCAATACAATGCAAATAATGCCGCTGAAAACATGTATAATTTAGGCGATTCCCACCAACCTTTTGAAATTGATCTTATGTCGATTAAACTCGGTAGTTTCAACGTCGTCATTGGTATGGATTAGTTATCCAAGTATCATGCTAAAATTATTTGTGACGAGAAAGTCGTCCACATCCCCATCGATGGGTGATGAAATTTGATCATCGAGGCTGATCGAAGTAAAACCCGACTAAGCCACATATTCCTGTATTAAAACTGAAAGATATATATCCAGGGGATATCAAGTTTTCGTAGCCCAAGTAATGGAGAAGAAGCCAGACGAAAAATAAAAGACTAAGACAAATATACGTAGTCAAGAATTTCTAAAAGTTTTTCTGAAGATCTACCCGGCTTCCTCGGTTCGCCAAGTAGAATTTCAAATCAATTTAATTCAGGAGGACAGTACCGAGCACTTACAGCTTTGCTCCTTCAGAAATGCAAGAAATTATCAGATCAACTCTAAAGTTCGCAGCAATGAGGTTTTATCCGACGAAGTACTCATTTGCTTGGGGAGCTCCTGTCTTATTTGTTAAAAAGAAAGACAGATCTTTTAGAATGTGTATTGATTACCGGGAGCTGAATAAACTCACCGTAAAGAATTGTTACCCATTACCCAGGATCGATGACTTATTCGACCAACTTCAATGTTCGAGTACTTACTCAAAGATTGATTTAAGATCAGGCTATCACCAACTGAGAGTCAGGTTGAAGATTTCACAAGACTGCTTTCGAATGAGATACGAAACATCGAATTACAAGTATGATGCCATTTGGGTTTAATAACGACGCCGCTGTGTTCATGAACCTCATGAAAACGTGCGAGTGCAAACATATTGGATAAATTTGTGATAGTGTTACATCGAGGATATTCCTTACTCCAGTACAAAGAAGAACACGCAGGATTACTAAGAATAATACTAGAAATATCTAAAAACAGTAGAAATTATATGCCAAGTTCTCCAAATGTGATTTCTGGATCAGTATCGTGCAATTTCTCGGGCAGGTGATCGACAGTCAAGGAATTCACGTTGACCCCGCCAAGATTGAAGCAGTTAAGAATTGGGATCTCTATACACCACCGAAAGTAGCAATTCTGAGGACTAGCTAGTTACTATCGGAGATTATCAAAAAAAAAACATAATTGTTTTTTTACGTAAGATTGCAAAGCCTTTGAATGGATTACATAAAAAAGAACCCCAAAAGAAGAAGTATGTCCGGGGAGAAACCAAGAGTCAGCTTCAAACTGCCTAAAACAACGCTTTTGTGAAGCTCGTATCTTAGCCATTACCAGAAGGAAACAATGATTATTGTGTTTACTGTTGATGCATCACTCAAGGTTTGGGAGCTATATTACTGCAACGAGAAAAACAAGTTATGCATATGCATCCGTTAACTTAAACCTAATGAAGAGAACTATACCCACCACACCTTGAATTGGGAGCAGGGTGTTCGCTCTTAAATTTGGAGACACTATCTGTATGGCACAAGGTGTACGTGTTCAATGATCATAAAAGTTTCAACATATCCTGATCAGAAAGGAGTTTGAACATGAAGGACAAGCCAGTTGGTAGGAATGCTTGCAGATTACGATTGTGAGATTATTACCATCCTGGGAAAGGTAAGTTTGTATTAGATGCCTTTAAGCCAGAAAGGAACGATCACACCACTCGCGTTAAGGCATTAGTCATTGACCCTTCACCCAACATTACCATCACCAAATCCTCAAATCCTAAACTAAGGTGATCAAAGAAGAGAACATCAAAGCTAATAACCTACAAGGAATGGACAAAGCATTTGAAGTACGTCCTAATGGAACTCGTTGTATCAAGAACCGAAGCTGGTTACCACTTTTTGGTAATTTGAGAGACTTGATCATGCATGAATCCCATAAATCGAAGTATTCCTTCACTAGGTTTGAACAAGATGTACAGGATCTATAGAAACTCTATTGGTGGCCTATAAGAAGCAATCAATTTCTGAATATGATGGCAAGTGGTTTAAATATGCTCTAGAGTTAAAGCGAATGTCAAAAGCCATCGGTCGTATGCTACAACCAGAGATACCTACTGGAACTGGGAAAGAAAACCATGGATTTCGTTACAAAACTACTCCAAAAACACAGTGGACTGACACATTTAGGTCATTGTAGACTGCCTTACCAAATCAGCACATTTTATCCCTACCAGAGCGACAAATAGTATGGAAACCCTTACTAGGTTGTATATAAAGGAAATAGTTTCACGACATAGAGTGCCGATTATCATCATATCGATCAGTGACAGTCATTTTCACAATCAAATTTTGGCAAGTCAATGGCAGAATGCTTTGGGTACTCAATTAGAATATGAGTATGGCAATCATCCGAGACCGATGGACAGTAAGAAAACCATCCAAACCTTGAAGATATGCTTCAAGCTGTGTTATTGATTTAGGAAATGGATGGGGAGGACCACTTACCGGCTGGTTAGAATTTTCTTACATAACAGTTACCTGCCAGTATTAGGCAAAAGCACATTCGAGGGCACTTTAATGATCGAAAGTCCCGATCACCTGTCTGTGGGCCGAAGTTGGAGGTGCCAACTACCGGACCAGAGATATATCCATGAACCACAAAAAGATAGTACAAATCTGACAATGCTTGTAAGCTATAAGAGACCGGCAAAGAAGTTATGCCAATGTAAGGCGAAAGCCCTTTGGAATTCCAAGTTGGAGATCGTGTTATGTTAAAAGTGTCACCTCGAAAAGGTGTCATCCGAATCGGAAAATGAGAAAAGCTTAACCCCCGGTACATTGGACCATTTAAGATCCTTAAAAGGGTCGGCCCAGTGGCATATAAACCTGGGCTTCCTAAAGAATTCAATAATGTCCACAGTACCTTCCACGTTTCTAATTTAAAGAAATACTTATTTGACGAATCCCTTGTCATTCCAATGAAAGAGCTTCGGCTCGATGACAAACTCAACTTTATGGAAGAACCAGTGGGGATTATGGATCGAGAAGTCAAGCAACTGAAACAAAGTCATATTCCTATATTCAAAGTAAGATGGAACTCTAAAAGAGGACCAAAATTTACATGGGAACGCGAAGATCAAATTCGTGCCAAGTATCCACAT
>BQNB010043368.1:2225-45550 GCA_026074375.1 Tanacetum coccineum
GAAGCTTAAAGATTCAACCTTGTACAAACCTCTTTGAAGCTTGAACCTTGTCGAATTTAAACCTTTGCAATACCAACCTTCTATCACTTTTGTTCCTTGTTATGCACGTGGGTTTTAAAACTATAAAACCTTTCTTTAACCTCTCTTCGTCGACCGATCACTATTTCAACACCTCCGATTCGAAACCCGAAACCGGACCTCGATACCCCGAACGACTGGAAACCTCGATCTAGCACTCGATCTTCGGAGACCACAACTAACCTATGGCTCTTGATACCACTTGTTGAAAAATAAGTCCAACAAACCTTGAAAGCTAGCGTGGAATATAGACTCAAAGAAAACACACACGTATCTTCTATTCTTTCCTGTAACCGATCGAGGTTTTGTGGTAATACAATATAATCGTTCGGTTATACTTTGTGGTGTTTCGTTCTTCTTGTTTCTTCGTTCTTCAACGGGTACGTTGAAGGTAGCAACTTGTGCTTGATTTATTCCGTGATCTAGCGTTCCGCGATCGAGCTTCGGTTTGTTGTCTTAATCGTACAACACTTGCCATAACGCTTCAAGAAATCATCTAACTTTGGCCTACTTCTTTCTGGCCACCCCATAAGATTTTCATAATTCTTCTTAAAGTTAATTGCGTTTGACTGAAAAAGACCCAAGAGTCCAAGACCCATATAAATATTCATTGTAAATTCATATATAAACAACATATCCAATTCATAAGATTGCAAACCTTGTAAATGACTCTAAAAGCGCCTTTAGTTCACTATATACGTAGTGTACAAGTGTTACATATTCTCGTGTACGGAATTTCCCATCTTCTAGAGCAGTAGCTAATGCGTCTACATAAATTTCAAATTCATTCTGAAAGTAAAAAAACAACTATAATTAGAAGGCAATGTAGTTTAAAACAATCATGATAAACTATAAACAACCACAATGCACTTACTTTCCAAGTAGGAGGTATATTCCCATTTAAAAATTTCGACATTCTTTTGAGATCTTTCCACTTCATTCGCAGTTCCCGTCTGCATCCATCCACTGGATTCACGATTAGATTTGCATCTGCTAGTGTATTATTAGCACATGCTATCTCAGGAATCGACCCACAACCATCATCGTTTGAAGGATTTTGAAAAGATAGAGTAGTTTTCCTCTAGAATAGTACACTCATGATCTCTTCTCTAGAATTCGTAAGCTCAACAAATATAGAACAAGGGGCATCGATATTAGGTCTCACATCTCCAGAACACAAAATTACAAGAGGATCATCTATGCTACTAAACGCTTCTGCAACTATTTCCGGATTCAGGATCAAGTTTTGACCCTCCCTTCCTCTTAGAAGATTAGACACAAACTTATTTGGAAGCAAATGTCTATGATCCGACGGCAAACCACTTAATACTTTTGAAACTTCTTGCTCCTTTAGAAAAATGATGCACAACAACGTAATAAACTTCATTATTAATGTTAGACCAAACTAGATTAGATGGGCCGGTCTAATTGTATAGATGGGTCGTACCCATTAGAGATCAACCCTTTTTTCTCATCTAATTGTTTTCGTTGTCGAAGATCATTGTCGTTGACAACAAAAGTTGTCCAACAAATTTCCGCTCCCTCCTAAAGGCAAAATAAGCCATGACGTAAAAAAAATAGTAAACGTCATAAAAAAATGGAGGAAACTACGAAGCAATATATACAATTATGTCTTCAAATACAAGTCAATCTCCGTGCAAATGAGCAACAAAGAAGAAAAAGAGAAGAAGAATCGGCTTCAACATTCATCCAGTTTGTCTGTATCGAAGACCCCGTTCAAACTGCGAGGGAGTGTTAGACGCATAAATTATTGGCCCAAGCCATTGTGGGCTTGAGGTCCATTAGATCTAGGGTTTAGTAGCTTATTCCCAAAGCTATGTTCTATTATAAATAGACATGCTTTGTTATGTAATGAAATCAATCCAATCAATATCAATTTCTATTATCTTTCATGGTATCAGAGCTCTCGACTTCAAGAGTGATGACAGTACCGCTTTCTCTAATCCAGTAAAATATCGACAAATAGTGGGTTCTTTACAATATGTTACCCTATCTCGGCCTGACATAACTTTTGCTGTTAACAAGGTATGTCAATATATGCATGCTCCGACCGAGAATCATTGGTCTGCAGTTAAACGGATTTTACGTTATCTTCATGGTACGGTTGAACATGGTATGCTCATACGTCGTTCTTCTGGTTCTACCCTTCAAGCTTTTACTGACGTGCTATGGAAAGGTAATCCTGATACTTATCTTGAAGCTTTCTCAGATGCTGACTAGGCTGGAGATTCAGTTGATCGACGATCCACGGGGGGATTTGCTATATATCTTAGTTCAAACCTTATATCTTGGATCGCTCATAAACAACGTACGGTTTCAAGTTCCTCTACAGAAGCTGAATACAAGGCTCTTGCTGACACTGTTGCTGACCTCACATGGCTTCAAGCTCTTCTTAATGAGCTTGGAATCCGTTCATCTTAAACTCCTATTCTATGGTGTGACAATCTTGGTGCAACATACTTGTCAGCTAACCCTATCTTTCATGCGCGTACAAAACACGTGATCAAATTGCAGATATCTTTATGAAGCCATTACCAAATCCTCGATTCCTCTTTCTAAGATCCAAGCTGCAGGTTGTTGCCCGTCCTTAGCTTGCGGGGGCGTGTTAGACCAAACTAGATTAGATGGGCCAGTCTAATTGTATAGATAGGCCATACCCAATAGGTTATGTGTTAGTTGCTTAATCTCTAAGCTATGACATTAGTATAAATACACATACAATCTAATGTACAAGTCACAATTACAATTACAATAATATATACCCTTTGAGGTTTTATAATTAAAATTGGAAAATAACAAGTGTACTTGATATCTGATCTTTGTAACCATGATACAGTATCTTTTTCACCATATATAATTGTGTGGATCATATGACAATAGAAGAGTGTGAGAAAGGGTGAAAATTCCTGTTTCTTATCTGGAAACACTTTAGTTGGACTAGCAAGCCATCCAACTTAAGAAGACCGAGTAGTGTAGGAGGTTTCATATAAGAAATTATTTACGAAAATAAGACGATCCAAAAGATGCACAAAACTGTCTGGTGAAATGTAGCCCGCAAGCTTCCAGTTGGCTTCAAAAGTACGATATAAAAGGAAAACATCAAACTTTTCCAATCCATCATCCCTAAAACTCTGAAAAAAATGACTTCCATGTAGGATTCCCCACAAGCTTATTAATGATATGCTCATAATGAGCTGTCGAGATTTTTGATCCAAGACATATTATCATCACCCTCCCTATTTTCCAAGAGGTGAAGTCACCCTTCATGTCAACATAATGAAGAATTATCTCATCAAGCAATTTTATTGAAAGATCAATCTCTCTTAAAGAAACTAAGTCCTTAGAGACTGATTTTCGCCAGTCTAACAGAAAAACAAGATCAAAGTAGGTCAAAGAAATTCCAAGGAAACATTGAAACTTCTTTATGTAAGAATTTGTGAGGTTAATATATTGACAGCCTAAAAGAAACTTGGAGATCTCAAACATGTGAAGGAGAGATGTGCTTTGGTGGAATGCAGGACCGTTTGACTTTGACTTACGAAGGGCTTCAAGAGTTTCGAGGACCTTTGTACCCACAGTAAGTAATTCCGACTTCCAATAAGACCGAATAGCAAAAACCAACTCTCTACCATCAATTATTAGATGATTCCCGTCCATATGAAGACCCTTTTGACCCCACTTTCTTACCCAATCAGCATCCTTCTTAACTAACAAGTAAACCACATTACCATTTACATGATGTTTTCTAACCCCAAAATAGATTAAACTGAAATCAACATAAAGCTCGTCTTTATCTGGTTCTTCATTATGGAAACTTTCAAGACTCTCGAAGAGACGCACAACATTCTCTTTCCATGAACTTCAATAAAAAACCAAAGTTCTAACAGAAGCCTGGTTCTGAAACATCTTCTGTTGACAGTGCTTATTCATATCGATTGGTAACTCATCCTCCCACTCATACTTTGAGATATTCAAATGGAGATGCTTATCTAAGACTTTCCTAATCAACAAGATTTCTCTCTTTAGACTCTTGTTTTTCTGTGAAATGTCCAAACCAGTCTGTAGCTCATGTAAGCTGTTGTAGTGATCACAAAGTACTTTAAGCTCACTACTAACAAAATCATAGAAAACAGCTGACTCTATTTTGGCAAGCAACTTGGCTTTTTCACAATGTACTTCCTTTTGAGGAAACTGCTTTAATGGTCAGCCGATGTTTCCATTTTCCCATAACGAGCTAAAATATACATACCAAAGTAACAAAGCGGCTGCCTCCTTAAAATGTCCAACCTTCTCCAAAAGATCAGACTCTTTTATAACATCACCCAATGACCTTGCCAGCTCAGCAGCTTCAAGAAACTTACCCGATTCTTCTTCCAACAATAAAAGGTCATTGTGGCAGCCTAACGACCTCAAGAACACACGTTTAGATTCCATACAATAAAACTCCTGAAAAAATTTCATCATGGATTTAGGATCATCATGCCCATGGTATTTAAAGGCACAGCTTTCTAAGAACTCTTGCACAATTTGTCGAAATTCTTTACTTTGAACATTCACACTTTCCTTCCAGTATTTTATATACTCCAACCCTTTATCAAAAAGTTTCCCTTTTTTACAATGCGACAGACAATAAGAAAACTGATCTCCCTTGGCGTAAGCCTCCGCGGCTTCGCTATGACACCCTGCTAGACTGAAACACTCTGCTGCTGCATCAATTTTTCCAGGTGTGTACAAATATATTTTCCCTAAACACACAAGCTTTCAAATTAGGAGTAGTAAGATGGGTGGGTTGGGCAATGCATCCATTGACCCGTTCCCGTTTTAGATAATCGATTTAGGTTCAAACGCAATACAAAACAATCCAAGTCAAATCATTGATAAGTTAGTGGTGGCTAGATGGGCAGATTGGGTAATGACTTCTGTATTACACAATCCAAGTCAAATCATTGACCCATTGACACGATCCCCTTTTATTTAATTTCTTTTTTATTCTACACTCTAAGAATGATGATTAAATTAATGCAAGCACTTAATCTAAAGACGGCGATTTATGTTATAAAAAGAAGTTACCAGCTCTTTCATACTCCCCCAAATCACAATAACATGATGCAGCATACTCAAGTTTCCCAATAGACTCAAACATTTCTGCTGCTTCTCTAACATAACCTAGAAAAGCTTCATGATTTGTTCCCCGCATTTGATCAGCAGATGCTCGAAGATGAGATGCGGTGGCCATTTTTACCCACATTGTATCTCCAGCTCTCTCAAAACACAGAGTTGCCAGCACAAAATTGTTCTCATAAAAAAACTGAACACCATATAATAATCATGTCAAATAAGGGAAATAAAATAGCAACTTCTAATAAAACTAAGCCAGTAATAGATTAGAAAAAAAGTAACCTTTTTTCCGCGCTCCCTCCACTCACGAGGGCTGCTTGCTACCCTCATAGTTCGTGCCATTGAATCATCTAACTTTCTTATCTGAACTAGTCCCCTCAATTTCCAGTAGTCGAACATTGGCTTGGAGAGTTCACAAATCCATAGCCTTTGCCTCGTTCGAGTTATGGCCACATACAATTGTTACAACTCAGAACACAAAACACTGTGTCTTTCCTCATTGAATGTCGGGTGAGGAAGTTCTTCATCTACCCAATTATGTTTTTTCATGTATTCATATAAAACTCTCCACTGGCCTTTCATAGGAGATGTCCCAAAAAATTTGTACAACAACACGTCCTAAGACAACAAAATATAAAAAATAGTAAGTATTAATTAATCTTTTAACGACAAAAGTTTATGACAGAAAATGCTTAGAGCACATACTTGAAACTCTAGACCTTTACACTCTACTATAGTAAGAACAAGAGCTTGTCTTCCAACGTATTCACAAATTTCAGCTTTAGCATGTTCATCACGTACTAGAATAACTTGTTCAGCACCAAACCCCACTATTTCTACACCATTTCCACCGCCACCAAAGATTGTTGCAATTGCATTATCATCATCACCAGACTCCAGTAGTACAGGAGCTTCCCCCAATACAAGACTAGTTTCAGGCTCTAAACTATCAATTGAGTGAGCAAAGTAATGGTATAAAAGGTCAATGACACTCTGAGCTAAATCGAGCACACCAACATGCGTCCTGAAATTCTGTTTTAACTGTTGTATCTCGGAAACAAGACCTTTTGGTTTTCCTGATGTTCCTGCGATTAAGAACTCTTTATAGAATAAAGATCGAATATCTTGAAACCTAAAATCTATCCCTCTAGCAATCGTCTGAGCAGTATCACCCGCAAAAAGAAATCCCTCATCAACATTTGGGCAAACATATTTAAAAAGAGAAATCTGCCTCATACTCAGATCTTGCACTTCATCAATATAAACAAAATCCATTTGGTCGCCTTCAAAGTTCCCATTATTAAGCCTATGACGAATGTCATTGACAAAATCTCCCAAATCAAACTCTCCACGCTTACATTTCATTTTTTCATAGGCTTTAAAGAGGGTGTAAACCATCTCTCTTTTTTCTTTAGTTAGAGTAGAAGAACGGCTTTCGGCCAATAAACAATAATCCTCATAGTTTAGTTTTCCTTCACTGTAGTCCCCTGCTTGAAGCCCACCTTTTATATGAGATATAATTTCAGTGAACACTCTCGAAGGATCAAGCTTTTTGGTTAGATCTGAATTGAAGTGGGGCCAGTAAAGTGAACAAAACCTATCAAATGTAACCTCCCTTAACCTTATGAAAGTTTGCAATGCAACGGATCTTGAACTTATACGGTTACCATGAGAACCTTCTCTCGCCTCACAAAATCTTTCAAAGAACGAATTCCCCAATGTACCATCCAACATCATCAGAAACTTATGAAATGTTATAACAAGCGGATAACTTTTCACCGGGATGTTGATAAATGTGTCTGGAATATCACTGAAATCACATGTAATAACATCCATATCATCAAGACTCGTCACTGCTGATGAATTCCCATTACTTGAAACACTGTCAAATACATCAGCCTTTGAAATCAGAACATGAAAATATTAATGGCAAAAAAGGATAAAAGACGAGTATTTGGGCACCTTGTAAGTTGGGAAACATTTTGTTTCACAGCAAAACATAATTTTGGGCTAACAGTCACAAAAAGCTGGCGAAGAGAACTCGTTTTGCTATCTTGATTATCATCCACAACTTCAGTACCCCTAATTTGGCTGCACTCCCCTTCATAACACCCCTCAGAAGCAAAGCGGAATTTTTGTTCGTTTTGGAACAACTTCATAGTCAATACAGTAGTTTTCTCAGTTCCCGATCGCCCAATTAAAAATGAACTTTTTCCAGATAAAATTATGTCCATCTGTTCATCCGTGACTTTCATAGGTAGATCACCTTCTTTACCAGAGAGCAAATGACTCACGACCCCACGTGATAATGAGTAGAACTTCATAAGCAATAAGCTTTCGCTCACTTTTGAGCTTTCAACATGATTTCTAGCATCACCAGGATTCACACTCACTTCACTTTTGTCTTCAAAATCACTTAAATAACGAAATCTGATAACTTTTTCCGATGTAGGCCAACTCCTAGGAACTTCCAAGTTCCTGAACAATATAAAAAGAACATGCTATTAGGCATTTATAATATAATCACTAGTTTAATTATTATAATTCACTAGAAATTTAATGAACATACCCCTCGAAACATTTTTCAGTGCACCGATTAATATAAGCATCTGTGTATGCGGAAAATATGCTCTCAAGTCGTTTTTTGAGTTTCGGAATCTCGTCTAAGGATAATACATCCCAAACCTTCAACACTTGCATATACTTGACTTCCTTGATGATGTCAATAGTACAAATCGCATAGAACCCTTCAACCTTAAACTGTTTCAAGATTTGTGAAGATTTTTCACAGCACAAGTCTACGCTTCTGTTCTTGGGCCGCCAACCACTAGAAAGTTTCAGCAATAGGTTTAAAACCTGCTTCTTCAAGCGAAAACCTATCAGATTTCAAAATGATCTTCTGAATTCATCACTGAAGAGAACCTGATGGCATAAAGTTGAATAAATTAAACATGAAAAAAAGTATGTGACTTAAGTTCTTTCATATTATCTAAATATAGTTGCATCATGTCCATGACATTTTTGTTGGCTTCGAAATAATATATGTGAATGATTGTATCGTATGTGACTCAAGTTCTTTCATATTATGGTATGTGATTACTTGCATCATGAAAATGTAATGGAACCACATGGGATGGTAATTGCGCGATTTACAAGGTTAAAACAGGTCTATATAAATGTAAAGATTAAATATTATTGCTAATATTATATTACTGCAATAATTATCTATCTAAGTTTTTCAATAACGCGGTTTACAAGGTCGTATACATCAATATTAGGGCGACTGATACGCCTGTGGATAAGCACATGGACTTCATGATGGGTTAGAATAACCATCATAGTTATCAATTGTTTAGAATAAATTGTGGTATATCCTATATCATAACACGGGGTCGATTCTTGGATTTGGCTAGTTTCTAGAGAGAGAAACACTTGAGAACACTAATTGAGGAGAGAATATGCTAAAGAGATAAAGTGATTCTAATGAAAGTAAAATAATGACTATCTTGCCTCTTCCAAAGTGGAAAGGCTATAGATATTACCTTACAATATACCGGTATTTCGTACTCGACTTAAAACCGAAAAAACGTACATTAACTATTACACTACGGAGCTATAATAAACAAAAACCTACACGTCGGTGACCGAGTCTTTTTCTAAAACTAACAAATCTCCCTCCCTAAGGTTAGGTCACCCCAGAAAAATACCAAAAACTTTAATCTACTTCAGTCTTATAAGCTCATAGGACATATGATATCTTCTACATTAGGATTGGAAATCTTTTGATCCATCTTACCGTTGTCTTTGACTGTGAACTTGTGACTTTCTTTGAGATCAACACCCAACACATAATCTTCTACATCATCTTTGTGATGGATCGCCATCATTGTCACGTTGTGAAGAAATACATGACATCAGAGTTTGCGGAAGCTTTGATCACCTTATTAGGTCTTTCATAACATCATAACAAGTGTAGGACGTGTCTTAGCAATTCGTTTATTAACTTGACATTACTAGGAACTGTAGTATGCCCCATCTCCAACTCCATCTTTATAAATGATCCCTGTAATGAAACTTTTGAATAACGAAAAATTGATTTGAAAAGACAGACTAAAGTGTATTATCTTATGAAATACTTTTGTAACACTTCTAGAAGATTGATTGTTTGTCCAAATGTAGCAAAAACCGTCAATTCTTATAGCTGTATACAGATTGATTTCACACAGAATCGCACCATCGTTTCTTTCCAGTATGTCACAATATTGATTCTATAGAAAAGCACAAGTCACCTACCTAGAGCTTGTTTTGATGTTGGCTCTAGCAGATTTCCAAATTCATATGTGAAAACTATCGTTTCACTCGGATGTTCTGGCAATATACACAATGATAATGCGTAAGACTATTTAGATAGACTGTTTCCCACATGTGTGAAAGACAAGAGAGATTAGATATGCGTCCTAATGAGATTAATGACGATACTCTGCTCTAGACCAATAGTGCGTTTTGGTGTCTATGTATCGGAAGCTGGAGCACCTGCCACCGGTTCAATATCAACTAACTCGACAGTGAAGAAAGCAATAGGATAACGTGGTTTTTCAGTCTCCGTGAGAAATGAACACAGAAATCTTTTGAAAGATTGCTGAGTGGCTAGGGATGTGTTGTTCATTGTCATCACGGTCCATGATGTCGATCATCATGTCAGCAATCATCTTAGTGATCTGGCATGCATATGAATTGACCCGGTTTCTGCCAAAGTGAATGGAGGGTTTTATTTTCTTTACACCCTTATATCTTTACAAATCTTTTTAATTCTTCAACCCCTTCAGTGCTATACCGTGACTCATGACTAGAACTCTTTGTTGGTTATTCAGTACTAAGCTCCCATCTCAGTCGGCACTTTTCCCTTATTCTCACTTATACTCCATTGTCCATGTCATACCTAAGGCCTTCTACACATACTAGTTGGATTGTCCCTGGTAGATCCCACGGTTATGGAGCAGGATATTGCGGGAAAGTACCTAACCTCACAACCATAAAACGCAATTAAGTAAAAAAGCATGGTCCGGATCTTTTGGTTACAGGTATTTCGCTTTCCATAAAACCAAATGAAAATTCATTAATTTACTTATGAGTATAAATGACAAGCGTTTAGAACCTTCGATTGTGTTTTGACATTTTTCAGAAAGCGCTCCCCTCAAAATGTTCTTATACCGGTAAAGAAATTGTTTAGCACGTTTGGGCGGCAGTATAATATGAAGTCCTTAATAATTCACTGTTCTATTATTATACACATATTTTAATCACAAGTTTCTCCCTTACAAAAATGTTTAACCCTATTGACCATTTTTGGATATTAAATTGATTAAATAGTTTAAAATTTGGGACAAAGTGTGGCCTTAAATGTCTCAGTCGTGTAATATCCATACAACTGCTCCCCCTCATCAGTTGAAGGGATAAAAATTACTTCTACACTAGTCATTCAAAAAGATTAACTACTTACTAATTACATGCTATATTTTTCATAATAAAAACAAAATTGACCTTTTTATTATAACGAGGATGTCGTCACGTTGTTCTTGTGATGGATCAGCCCTGAAGTCAATATACTCTTATTCTTCTCCAACAAAGCTTTCTAGACATTCGATAGATCCTTCTGATCAGTAAGTCTTATTCTCGATAGGCATGATGAATTCTTTGCTTCCTTCTCTTGGAGTCATCTTCTGACCAACTTCCTAGTGTTCCATGCCCATTATGTGAATACCGAACAGATGAAAGTCTTTAGACCATTGTTGGTTCCCTTTTTTCCATACTCTTGTTCAACGTCCCATCCACGTAAAACTTGTATTAGCATCATTCAGCCTCATTAACTTTCAATTGATGCGTTTCTGTCACTGTCAGACACGACTCATGGCTTAAGACAATCGTGAATCCTTCTTTGAAGTATTAGTCGGATTGCTTCCCAATTTGGACGTACAAGAGTTAAGCTTAATTTGATACATTCAGATCCCGAGCTGCGCAAGTCTCCCACACGATACCTGAACACCAGGTATCTTATCACATTTTACTGCTGTGTGAAGACTGTCTTGTCTGTCTTGGGCATGATATGTGCGAGCTTTTTCTGGAATATTCAGTAGAACAGATCTTCAAATCAATTGGATGAAGAATTTCTGAAATCCTTGTCTGAGATCTTGTACTCTTGGTAATCAGGCTCGTCTAAGATATCTCATTCTTTGGTATTTGGTAATCCAAAATTTTTCAAACACTATGACACTGATCACCCTGAGAATTGCGCATGCTGCGATCAGACTGCTTCACGATCAGAAGGACACAACATGTGTTGTGTAGATATAGAATATCCATCCGTCCAAAACCACCAGTGAGTGATTCCATGACCGCACTGATGTCATATTCGCTTCACTCTCAACCCGACAACGCTTTAACCAATACTTCAAGTCCAAAGTCAAGTTAACGAGCGGCTTTTGAGCATGGAATATGGATAAGCAATTTTTTGCTCTTGTGCACCTGTCATCAGATATTCCAGATCCTTAGTGAAGAAGAATTGAGTTGTTGAATATTACCTGACCTGGTGTTCCCTCCTAAGGGGGAAACCAGTGTTCGATTTATATTTTGTGGATTTTTGATGACCCGACATGATAACATTCAAGTCAACCTTATTTGAGTCAGCATGCTTAGGCATTCATCCATCTGATATTGAAGAAAGACGATGTTCCTTATGAAAGCTTTAACAAGGGTTTGAATGCTGACCCTCTAATCAGCTTTTAACAGAGCTTCTTCTTTCCTTTCGTCCTGCAAACCATTTGATGCATGGCCAATATCAAACGTCTTCCTTGAAAGCTTGTTTTTTCCCTCATGAAACTTTATATGTGGTGGCGCGTTAGTGGCAGTTTGCCCATTATGAACTGGTTCCGAAGGAAATCATTTGGGGAATGGTCCCATCTGGTTCAGGTTGTAGCAGGTGCTCGTCGGGTCGATCAGGAATTGGCATTAAACCACGTAATTGAATCCACACCTTAGAATGTGAGCGTTGTCAGTGGTCCTCTATAATCTGATTCATGCCCTTACATCCTGCATTTAAATTTATCATATTAAAGATTGTTTCAGAAATGTTCTGATTCAAGGCTCAGATTTGTGGCATCAGAAAGTCAACACATCACTCTTAGTGGTCAGTGATCTGCCATCTCCTGAATTGATGGTGAGAGCTGGATTTTGTTTGGAAGCAGATGCCGAATCCAGTCACCCTTGTTTTTTTTGAACTTTGGTCTCATCTTTCGGAGGAGGTTAGCTGCGAACCCAGAAGCGGCTGCGAAACATATCTTCTTTTCTTGTACGTGACCTACCCTGTTGACCAGCTTAAGGGCCTTCATCATCATCATTCTTCTTCATCATCATCCACAATCATAGCTTTCACTTGTGGTCTTTAACCTTGTCTGCAAACTCCTTATCCATAGGCATCTTCATCTGCTATCAAAGCACCATAATGAGCAAAGGTATAGATAGTTAGTTGGCAGTATTTCTGTTGGCAACTTTCTTCTTATTCATGTGGATTGAAGAGAGCACTCCTTTAGATCAAATTCTTCAATATCAACTTTATCAGTCTACCTTAATGAGTAAGATGAATCTTGTTTCTCCACATCTGTTCTTTTTGCTCTGATAATCTCTATCGAACTCTTTTCATGATTCTTGATTCTTGAGACAGACTCTGGGCCGGCGCAACGACAGAGTATTTTCTCGATTAATATCTTGCAGTGTGTCGAGTTCAAGAACCTCAGGGATAGCATCTCCAGTTTTGGTATCCTATGATGAATAATCAACACCGTAGGACTTGGGATCTTATTGAAGCCAAACATCAGCAGATTGATCAGTATTCTCACTTCAGACGAATCTCTGCTGCGCAATCAGCCACTCGTAACTAACATTGCTATGAAAGGATTGAAGTTTTCTATAGAGATTGGTGAATTGTTTGTAGCTTACCGTGTGATTGGTGGAGGAGTGACCGAGTAATAGACGCTAAGAAAGATGAGACCTCTGTTGAAGGGAGCAAATGCACTGGAGGGAGTTTGAAGTTATTGTCTGATTGACATGAGAACAGTTTAATGGTGGAATCATACTCCACTCTAACTTTAGGATATCTCCTTGATCAACTGTCCGTTAGTTTGTCATGAAGAAAATTGATCCCCAAAGTTAAAAGTGTCATCGAGAATTTTTCATAGAAGACATAAGAACCATGAATTACTTTTCTGTTTTATTACAACGAATGACAGCGTTCGACTGTTATTGAGCTTCAGTATTCATGAATCCTTTGGGTAGTCTTGGCTAAGCAATGTCATCACCCATGTGCTTAGGGTTTGGTCCAGCAAGAACACAGTAATTTCCATAGTCAGATCCAGTCCTAGAGTCTTCTTTCATAGGGCTCCAGGTATGGTCCAGCCAAGCCTTCATGTCTTACTCAGGGGTCTGATACGTGCATGCTTACTCCTAGATTTTACGGTAGACGAGTTTTAGCTTCACCTTGAAACTTTGTCACTTAGGAGCCAGCGGTTTCTGTTACACTTCTGTTCGTTCGTAAATCATAGTGTATGATTATAATTTAATGGATCACTTACTTCAGATGTGTCATCTTCAGTAGAGAAAGAGGGGTCCAGTTGTATCGAAATCAGGGAGAAGTTTGTGATCGACGCTAACAAGGATAATCCCCTGATCGATACTCCTCCAACAGGTGCCCGACCTTGTGGCAGAAAGGCTGGATCCAAGCTAAGCTTAATAGCTCGTTCCATGTCAGCATCATCACCTTCTCCTTCTCTCTTTTCTTGATGCGCTTCCAAACTCATCTGCTTGGCCAGTTCGAGATCAGGATCATCACCTTCTTCTTGAGGAGCAGATTCTTGTTGTGCTTCATCATCTTCGTCAACAAGTTGGAAAGTAGGCTTTCCCTTTCTAACTTTCTGTGGAAGCTTACGCTTGGAAGGTTTATTTGTCGGAGGAGGAGCTGGCTTGGATTGTTTGACTGGTGTGGTGGTTGTGGGCTTTTTGGGTGTAGCACGCTTTGTTGCAGGTTGCACGCTTGCACTTTCTTGAGGGGTTTTCTTTGTATTTTCAGCAACCATTTCCAGATACTTGGGATAATACGAGGATTGTTGAATGGCTTCAGTTATCAGGGGATCGGGAATTGCCATTCCAAACACTTCAACTGACTCACCTTTAGGGACAAACTTGAGATTTCCTAATACATAATCATCTCCAGTATGATGAACAGCAGAATCAGGACGTCGATGGATGTTGTTATTGCTTGCCAAGTAGTAGATTATCACCTTGGAAAACCGTCCATAAGGGATGAGGAGAGGAGTTACTTTCTTCTTTGGGTTCTTCAGACTGGCTTTGTGGCTTGCCTTGTGTGAGAAAAATGTCTGGATCCCTTGAGTAAACTCTTCCCATAACAGCTCTGCATGATCAACATTAGTTTGAGTGACGATTCCCCACAGCATTTGCAGAACTGGGTGTCTGGGTTTGTCACTGCCAGAAGTCTTTCCTGTCAAGCACTGGTTGATTAAGGATAGAATTGCCCTCCATGGTTGATACACATAATTCACCCTTATGTTGGAGACAATTTCTACAGGTTCAGGATACCCCAGCTCATTAACAAAATCAATGACAGTGTTACCAGACGGAGGTAACTCAAACGGATGAGCTGGGATGACAGGAGTAATTGCTAATGCCTTTCTGAGAAGATCAGCACTTAGATCGAACCATTGTTCATCAACTTGACAACTATAAACCCCCGTCTTCTCGTTATATTTCATAGTGTTCCAGAACTGTTGCAGGTAGATAGCAGGAACATTTGCTGAGGCAAGGAATTGCTTTGGTAAATGTTGTATTACTCAAATTGTCCACGATATCTGAAAAGATGTGGTTCTTTTGAATCTTTGTGTGCATTGAAAAGTAGGTTGCTTTTCTTGATGGTTAACCACAGAATAGCGATGGGGGGGGGGGGGGGGGGGGGGGGGGGGGGGGGGGGGTGGGGGGGGGTGGGGGGGGGGTGGGGGGGGGTAAAAGGGTGGGTGGGGGGGGGGGGTGGGGGGGGGGGGGGGGGGGGTAGGGTGGGTGGGGGGGGGGGGGGGTTTTGGGTAGGGGGGGGTAATTATGGGGGTGGTGGGGTTAAGGGTGGGTGGGGGGGGGGGGGGGTAGGGGAGGGGGGGGGGGGGGGTAACAATCTGCTCATCTGTTCTTAGTAGGAGGTGAGCGGGAAATTTTGTTCTGCCATCGTATTCTGCAAAAGAGCATTTAACAAAGAAGACAAACATTGCAGAGAAACGAAGTTAGAGAGAACGTTAGCATTGATAAAAGTCATGTAACAGCGCGATTGATTAAAACAGTTGTAACTCTGGTTTGATTAAAATCTACTAATTAACCAACATGATCAATTACTTATTAACTACGCCCGGAAGAGGTTTTAGAAAAGAATCTGGGTCATTCGAAGGGGCCTTGATAGATTATTGGGCACAATAGGACAGAATATGAAACTTAGCCCAAACCGCTGCCAGGCAGAATGCCAACTCGCCGTTAGGAGAATTGAGCAAACCGCCGCGAAAAGGAGCGGGTTGAATATTTTAATGAATAAAAATATTCGACCAAACCGCCGAGAGACGGCGGTTTACCTGTTGGATTAAAATAATAGAAAAATTATGGCAACTCGCTGTTTAGACAACCCGCTGTTAGACAACCCGCCATAAGGCAACCCGCTGTTAGGCAACCCGCTGTTAGGCTACCCGCTGTTAGGCAATCCGCTGGTTTGTCAACCCGCCGTTTTAGCAACTCGCTGTTGTCAATCCGCTGGTTTGTCAACCCGCCGTTTAGGCAACTCGCTGTTGTCAATCCGCTGGTTTGTCAACCCGCCGTTTAGGCAACTCGCTGTTGTCAACCCGCCGTTTAAGCAACCCGCTGTTGGCCAACTCGCTATGAATCAACCCGCCGTATGAACCAGCGGGTTGAGTAATTTATTAATAAATAATAAAATAACCAACTCGCCATTAAGAAATACACGCAACTCGCCATTCGGGCCGGTTTCTTAAGATTCAAACCCCGCACCTCCTATTTCAATACTAATCACATCCTAAGGCATTCCTATGCTATAGATATACATAGCTACCATTCTTTACATCAAACACACATATATCTACTTTTAAACTACAACCCGCCGTTAAGAATCAAAGGTAACTCACTCACTAATGTTTGAGATAGAAAACCACACATCAAAACTCATTAATATATACCTTATGAACACTTCCCAGCAACTAGATCACACCATACATCACTACATTGGTGTACTCATCTTAAAACGACCCTAGATCTATTTTTCTACACTTTTTAATGTGTTTTCATTCGATTCCTTTGATATACACACTAAATAAATGATATAGATTAAGGACCGATGCATACCTTTGCTCGAAACACTGGAAATCGGCGATTTGAGACTTGGTTCTTGGCGGCGAGTTGCGAGTGTGTGTGTGTGTGTTTTTTTTTCTTTGACCGGTTTTCGAAGGTTTTGACCAAATGGCAACTCGCCGCCCCTTTTATACTTCTCAGTTAGAAACTTGGCAGATTTAGTCCCTTTGGTTTCCATCTTCTTTTATTTCTTGTTTTAAGTATTTCTAAGGCATTTCTAAGATTAGGCAATTGGCCAACTTAGTCCCTATTGGTTAATAAGGCTAGGAAACAAAGAGCAAATGCTTTTTACACCCTAATCATTACAACAATAGATAACTTTGGACCTTTGAGTTAAAATTAATTAACTCCCCTTCAAATATTAACCCATTAGAATACAACCACCATCTAAGATTACACTTTTATAGCAACCAACAGTCTTTTATAACCCCTTAGATTTTTTCACATTCACTCTCCCCCTCAAACAACGACCCGGTTTCTATTGAAAGAGCTGTAGTCGTTGATTGAGATGAAAAGATCAGGCGAACAGCTCCACCATCACCATTGTATTACTATACTCCCATAAAGCATGGATATAAAGTAATCCATGCCCAGACATTAAACCGGGTTGCAATTTGAAGTAATTGCAAGCCTTTAAGTAATTCCAAATGACTTAAAATATTTCCTAAGTATTTTACTATTATTATTATTAATTAATTTTAAGCCTCCTTAATATATATATATGCAATAAATAATATAATATTATGTATATATAAATATATATATAAATATATCAATTATATATTATATATAGATATATATATATTTATTAGAACAAAGGATACACAAAGGCATATGGATTACTTAATCCTCTCCTTCATTAAGATGTTTTGAAGTTTCAGGGTCAAACTCTTCTGCCTAGACGTGGAAGAAGAAAGTCGAACCGTTCTCTTGGCAATTGCTATGGTAGGAATGACTGCAAGATGATAATTCGTTTATACAAGTAGAGTTCAACCACATCTATTTTCCACTTGCCTTGGATGAAATGGTGGCCTTATGTCACTGTGTTAGAGCGAGAGAGAGCTAGAGCGTTGAGTTACAGCAAAGAGCAATAGCACTTTGTTATCACCAGTACAGAGGAAAATTATTGAAGTCAAATCCATATTTGTCTTTGAGCTATGACGCATCCAAAGGATTTGAGCACAACATCCAGACATGTCGATGTATCCTGCCAACCTGTAGTTGATATTGCCAGTGCTTCATTGCATCTATGATGACCAGCTAACCAATCTGTCTCCAAGAAACTGAGCACTTCCTGAACGTACTTCTTCTTGAATCTTGCATCCCGCATGATCCTCATCTACATAAGTTGTTGCGTGACACTGGTCATTGCTCTTTTCGGAGACCAATGACCCATTGTTAATGGTTCCTTTCAAGTACGCAGAAAGACACGTTTGATAGCTTCAAAGTCTTTTTGTTAGGCTTAGCCAGATATCTAGCACACTTGCAAACAACGAATACAAGTGCGGGTCTACTGGCATGGTATGGTACATTAGGAGCCAACCATTCCTCTAAATTGAGTTTGGTCAACTGGAATCCCCATGAGATCGCTCGTCCATATACAAACGACGTTCCACCGATTGGTGTATCGACAGGGAGTGCAGAGAGTATCCATCCCATATTTCTTTAAGGTTTCGTGAGTATATTTCGCTTGATTAATAAGATGCCGTCCGGACATTGAGAAACATGGAGTCCTAAGAAAAACGACATTTGTCCCATCATCGACATCTGGAATTTGGAGCTCATCTCTTTTGAAAAAGTGTTACACGCATTATGATCTGTTGAGGCAAAAATGATGTTATCTACGTATATTTGAACAAGGAGAATATGTTTGCATGATTTGCGCGTGAATAGCGTTGGATCCACGGCACCCTTGAAGAAATTGTTGGCCAACAGGAACTTTGAGAGTGTGTCATATCCACCCAAGGTGCTTGCTTTAGCCCCTAAAGACTTCTTCATACTCATACCACTTTCGACGTCAAATCCTGTGACTATCACCAACCTTCAATCAAACCAGACCCCGCCATACTTCTATAAGTATTCACCTTACATAAATAGCAGTTTT
Source organism: Tanacetum coccineum (assembly GCA_026074375.1). Lineage (NCBI taxonomy): Eukaryota > Viridiplantae > Streptophyta > Magnoliopsida > Asterales > Asteraceae > Tanacetum > Tanacetum coccineum. Next base: position 21,007 of record BQNB010043368.1, read on the forward strand.
GACATCCATTACTGTAAGAATAACATAGTTCTTAATTATATGCCGCATTGGCAATTAAAATTCTGAAGGCCTCTATCCGTGCAACTTGTAGCAAAAGTATTCATCAAAATCAATACCTACCTCCTGACGAAATCTCCTTTGCAACTAACCGAGTATCTTTGTGTTTTATCGTACACCACACATATTCATTCAGCTTCCACTTATGTAGATCAACTTGATAGCGATTAACCATAACATAGATTGGGCGGGTACATAATTCCCATACTTACAAGTCGATCAAAATCATGTAATTTCATCTTGCATGGCTTAAACCAACAGTCTTCTATCACGGCCATATTTGAAGTACATGTGTTCAACTTTGGACAGTTACAGTATGGAAACAGCCCACAATAGGCGAAGGGCGTAATCGGATGCTAACTGTTTTCTGGTAGATACAGGACGAGAGGGATTGCCAACGATGTTATCCAGAGGATGATCTTTGGTCCATCTTCTGAGGTGATCTGGTGGGTAATTAACTTGGATAGGTTCTGCTGAATTAACATTCCCAGATGATGACTGTGCCGAACCTGGATCTCCAGTTACAAGGTTATGTGAAGGATGAAGAACATCGTGATTGATTGGGGTGTCTTCGTGAGTGGGTTCTTCTGCAATTTCTTGATGTTGGACTGGAAGATGAATATCGGATGTTGACGATGAAGCACTTGTTGACGGTGCATCTTGAGCAATTGTTTATAGGACAAAGCTATAGCCATGTGGGACCACTTGAGCATTAATTTCAGTAGCAGAAGGTACTGGTTCATTAACTCGAGATTGTTCAAGGTGTTCATCAAACATTGGTTGAAATAACATCTCCAGCTCTTTGTCGGTTGGAGCGAGCCCTGATTTGAGTTGTCCAGGGGTCATGATGAAAGGCGCGGGTCCTGAACTGATGCGTGCAGGAGCCATTGACTGATGCATCTCATCGAATGTGACGTGAATTGTTTCCATTAATCGACGAGTTCTCTTGTTGTAGATTCTATAGCCCTTCCTGCTAGGAGCATACCCAACGAAAATCCCAATGTCAGCTTTGATGAAATTTACCTAGATTTTCCATCATTTGTAGGATAGCACAGAGCACCAAATACTCGGAAGAATGTAAGATCAGGCTTCTTATCATGCACAAGCTCATAAGGGGTTTTGTTATGACGAGTATGAATTAGTGATCGGTTCTGGGTGTAACAAGCAGTGGCTACAGCTTCTGCCCATAGAAACATGGGAGCTTTCGAGAATATCATCATTGTACGTGCTGCTTCCACCAGTGTACGATTACGTCTTTCAACAACGCCGTTTTGTTGAGGAGTTCTCGGAACAGACTTTTGATGAAATATGCCAACACCTTCATAGTATTCAGACATAACTTGGTTGACGAATTCCGTTCCGTTATCTGTGCGGATGAATCTGACTGTTTTGTTGAGGCCAACCTGTATTTGCTTAAGAAAGTTGGTGACAAACTCTGGAGTTTCATCCTTTGACCTCAAGAATTTTACCCATGTGAATCTTGAATAGTCATCCACGATGACTAAGATGTATTTCTTTCCTTTAATGCTCTGGACTCTCATTGGACCACACAGATCCATGTGAAGGGTATGAAGAACTTCCATATTTGTATTTTCAGATTTTGGCCGGTGGGAGAACTTCTTGCTTTTTCCAAGTTGACAGGCTGAGCAAAGATGATCCTTTTCAAACTTCAATCTGGGTAGTCCTCTAACCAGATCTTTTCGAGCAAGATCATTTATCGTGCCGAAGTTTAAATGGTTTAAACGACGATGCCACAACCATGATTTGGACTTGGAAGCTTTGGACAGCAAGCAAATCGGAGAAGACTTCATCATTTCATCAATCGATATCGTGTACAAATTGGTGCCACGACTACCTTTAAGGATATCTGTACCATTAATATCACGAACAAAGCATGTATGCTTTCTGAAGGCCACTTCAAGATCAGAATCACAAAATTGCCCTACAGAGAATAGATTGTGTCCAAGTCCCTCCACGTAGTAAACTCTTGAGATCACACTGTCACCCATAACATAATCTCCATAACCCATGATTGCTCCTAAGTGATCATTCCCGAATCTGACTGACCCGATGAATTTTTCCACAAAATTCATGAGCTTTGAACGATTCCCCGTCATATGTTTTGAGCAGCCTGAGTCCAGATACCAAAGCATGACCTGTACGACCTGCATTTGAAAACAGTCGAGTTTGGAGAGTTTGGAATTTCGGTTCCCCAATTTTTGTTGGGGACCTGTTGGTTAGCATATAGAGTAGAACATTTCACAGAAAGCTTAGTTAACTGGCATATTTCCCCTAAGGCAAATTTCTTTCCTGTGGGTCTCCATTGAGAACCACAATCAAGTTTTCCTAAGGTGAGTTTCTTTCCTGTGGGTCTCCATTGATAACCAATATCTGCAAATAGTTTTCCCGTAGCTTTCCAAACCCGCTGGGTCTTGGACAAACTGTTATCAGACAGTTTGCCTTTTGGTTTCCAGATCTGCTTGGTCTTGTTTAAACTGTTATCAGACAGTTTGCCTTTTGGTTTCCAGATCTGTTTCTCTTTATTCAAGACAATTCTAACGGTGGGCGTAGCATTCACAGAATTCAAGATATTAACAACACACATTCCATGACTTGCAGAGTTTACAGATTCAGAATTCGAATTAATTACAACACGCTTAGAGCTAATGCTAGAATCAACCCGATTCACTTTTGTCCAAACTGACTTATTTGTCCTAAGGCGTACTTCTACTTCCGTCTTATTCTCCTTCTTAGCAGGCAGGATCCTATTTTTCTTTGTATTGCTTCTAGGCTTTGACCCGCTTGCTTCAGTGGAATTGTTTACTCCTGTAGAGGGAAGCACAGGGATATTAGTCAGTTGAACTCTCTGGTGCACTTTGTGTTTCTGTGTGTTGCTAGAAGAAGTTCCTGGTTTATCACTAAATGTAACTTGCTTTTTCCTAGTAACAGGGGTAGAGGGAGCCTTGTTATCTCGTTCATTGAAACTTTTTGGGCAAGTGCCAATCACACATTCTAACAATTCCTGAGATAACTTAGTGTATCGGCAAGCATAGTTAAGTAAAATATCCAGTGGTTTAACTACTCTAGCTTCCTCTACAATCTCCCTAACCGTTTCTACACTCTCCTTAAGATGGCTGATATAGTTTAAATGAGCACTCCTATTGTTCTTAAGGGGATGAGGGATGGGTTTAACGTCAATGGCATACATGCCAGGAGCAAGAACTTTTGGTTTGACATAGTCACTAGTGAAACAAGGCTCTTTGCTTCGCAATTGAGCTTTTAGACTCTCAATCTCATTCAACATGGTAGATGTCTTTTCACTTGTGTGAGCACGCGTGATCTTAATTGAGTCATACAATTCCTTGTAATGTTGTTTGACCTTTTCTAGTTCTACTCTATCGCAATTATTTTGTTCAATAAGAGCAGTGACATCTACAGCATTATAAGGCTCACGACTTCTGTCATTCACACTAGCGACTAGATCTTTCAAGTGTCGAATCACGTTATCTTTTTCTTTAATCTGATGTTCGAGATTCTTGATTTTAAAGAATGAGTTAAAATCAGGAGCTTCCTGTGATGCTTGTGAATTTTTATTATCAAAACTTTCTTGAAGATGTTGATACTTTAATTGCAAATTTAGGTATTCCCTTTCAAGTTTTGAAATAAGTTTTGACTCATCATGAACTTTAGACATGTCAGCTTCAAGATCTAGACAACGTGATTTTTCCACATCATACAGCAGTTGAGTCGACAAGCAATTAACAATCAGATTCTCATTTTCAATGAGAAGGTTTTTCTTTTCAATTTCAGCACATTGCTTGTCTACAGTATTCTTGTCCACTTCGTTATTCATTTGATCAAAAATTTCTTCCATTTCTTTAACTTCTTTAAAGAGGGCTGTTTGAACTCCAACAAAGTGTTCTTTAAGAGTTTTGAAAAATGGAATAACTTCAGTGAGGTAACATCTTTTTGTTTGCTCAAAACCTCTTTCCCCCTCTGTAAGACCTGATGGTGTGATTCTAGTTTTGCAAGTTTTGTCAAATTCCGTAAAAAGTTGTGTGAGTACATAAAGATTAATTTTCACCTGACTTTTAGTTGGAAGAATTCTGGGGACAAGCTTGACAGGAGTATTGGGTGGATACACTGTCAATGCTGAAATTGGTTTTGGAGCTAAGGTCTCAGCCTTTTTCCTGTTGTTGTCATCTATGGACCAAAATATCTGTTCTGGGGTCAGATTTCTTTGGGGAGCAAAGGTTGCAAGAAAGTTCTCTTTCGAGTAATCGGGGGGGCAATCCTAACTTTATTTTCCACACATAGAGGGCTTTTCATTTTCTCAAGCATTCTTTTCCTAGTTATCTCAGATATCTCACGAGTATCCTCTGAGTCATGTACAACAGGGCGTGCATGATTGGACATGACTAATACATGACCATTATAGAGGGCAGGTTGAACTTGCTTTGCACGGGTGAGACATAAGGGATTTTTGTAGCCTATTGCTACCTTGTGCTTTTCATCATAAAATGATTTTGGTTGACACAACATGTGAACTGTTTGAACAGACTGATCCTGTTTGTATAATCTATCTTCAATCTTATCTTTTAGCTTCTTTATGTCCAAAAATTCTTCAAGGAATTTATCTTCCTTTTGTTTAAAATCCTTTTTCAAGAGTGTTACTTCTTCTGTCTTTGACTTATAATGGTCAACTGTTGAACTAAGGAGTATTTGTGCTGAATGAAGTTCAGATTTTAATGACGTTTCCTTTCGATTTCGGTCTGAGATAATTATTCTCATTTGTTCATCAATTTTTCGTTCTCTATCAGTTAATTCAAACTTTGCCCGTTTTTCATACTCCCCGACCAGTTCCTTATATCTCGCAAGTTCAGAGGTCACTGAGTCATTAACTACCATGTGTGACTTATTTGCTAATCTACTTTGTACACCCTGTTCATGCATTTCATCAAAAATTGACATTAGTGCATCATTTCGTACAGAAGATGCATTACATTGTACAACATGTTCTTCGTTGTCTTCCACATACTGATCATACGGAATAATATTACTATCACTCGTATAGTCAGCATCAGAGTCAACAACGTAGTTGTGTTGTACATCGTTTTGCATCTCGTGTACTTCATGATACTCATCTAAATGATTTACAAAGGTATCATGATCATGTACCTCAGAAGGAGTATTTGAGTCATATGATGTCCCGGCTTCATCGTAGATTAGATCTTCCAATGTGAGATTTGTCATGAACATGGTCTGTGTGATGGGACCCTCGTCAACATCAGAGTCGAATGCATCACATTCATCAGCTTCAAATACATGGTCCACATTGAGTGCCAAATCATTCTCGGGTGAATCATCCACATATCAACTACGTTGGGTAACCTGTTCTCCAGCAAGGAAACGCAATGACTGTTCTTCATCCAGTACTGCACCACTCTCCTGGGCTTGCATTAGTAGCATCTTGTCCTTGAAGTAGTCTGAATCTTGAAGTCGCTTTGGCCTTGGACATTCTCGTGCTATGTGCCCTAGTCCATTACAGTTGTAGCACTTGATGGGTTTCGCTTGACCAGGATTAATAATGCCTCCTCTGTTCTGTCCTCCTACATTCCCAGCTACACCATTTCCTCTTGCATTGTTTCTCTGAATGCTTCCATGATTATTCCATGTATCTTCCACGACATCTTGAACACCAAAACTTTCAGTCCTTGAACCATATCTTTGGTTTCCTTGCATTAGACATGCACTAAGTTGATTGTTTGTTTGAGGAAGATGTGATTTGTACGATTGAGTGAGGAGGGCAAGTGAGTTGGATAAACTTTCAATCAAGTTTTCTGTTGAAGAACTTCCTGAGTTCATTTGAAAGTTGTCAGAAGGATATGGTTCTGTTGAGGATTGAGGAGACTTGGATGATTGTGTTGGATACTGCTGAACTGAGGCGTCCGACCGAGTTTCAAAAGGGAACATATTTTGGTTGACAGAACCTTTACCATCATAAATCGATTTCTCAATAGGCAATGCACCACATGTTGCTTAAGTAGGCATACAACATATCACAATCTTGACTCTTTCAAACCTCTGTTAAGTTTGAACTTCAGTTTTGAATCAACCCACTCAGGCAGACATTTTTCACAAACTTTGAGTTAAGCTGCATCCTGGACATGGTCATCTGAGTTTCTCATGTCATTAATGATCTACGTAAACCTAACGTAGTATCCTTGAATGGTTTCTCCTTTGATTTGAGACGGAAGTGTTTCAAATTCATCGTATAACTGAGATTCCCTGTCATCCTTTGTTAACTCAGAACCGTCCAGAATCATCTTCACGTTTTCCCAAATGTCTTTGGCGTCAGTATAGTGATTGAATGAGTGAGTAGATGTCCTTTGGTATCACGCCTGAAGTAAGGATATTGGGTGGCACGAATGGTCACTTATACTTTCCATTCTTCAGTTGAAAGGTCGTTAAGGACTCTAGCACGTACTGACCTTGTTTGAACTGCACCCCTCAGTTCCTCAGTAATAACATCTGAGACCAATCCATCTGAAATGGTCCTTCTTTAATGGACTGTCATATATTCTCTCCATTATCTTTCTATGACAGTACAGACGAACTTGTTGCCCAAGAATCAAAGTCTGTTCTATCAGCATTTGGGGGCGTGTATCAAATCTCGGCACACTGGATGTCTTCCTTGCATACTAGACATCTTGTATTATTATGAATATGATATGTTTTGATACGATCAATGATTAGTGAGTGTACGTAAAATGGTGAGGTTAACGAATTCGAATTTTTGTTTTTAGTGATATTAAATCCGAGTTTGAAATATTTCAAATTTCTAAGACAGAAGTCTCACTCGCCGCCCAAAGGCTACAAACCGCTGCAAAAAAATAAAGCAACGTACGCCGGTGGCATTTAAAGGCCAACTCGCATCGAACACAAACCGCTGCCAAAGGCCTACCAAACGCTGCAAGAAATAGGCACTCGCTGTGGAATTTTAAGGCAACTCGCCGAACCCAACTCGCTGCCAAGCAACCCGCCACGAAGAATATTTTAATCAAACCGCCATTGAGTTTTCAAACCGCCAGAGTTTCCTTAAGATATTTGCTATTTAAAATATTCAACCCGCTGATAACCTGTTCAAACCGCTGGTAAACAAACCGCTGGGAAGCAACTCGCTGGTAAGCAAACCGCTGGTAAGCAACTCACTGCTTAGTAACAACTCACCTCTTGAGCAACTCGCCACCTAAGCAACCCGCCATGTGTCAGAGGGTTGGTAACCTATTTAATAAAATATTATATTTCAGCAAACCGCCGTGAAGAAATTCTGGCAACTCTCCACGAAGAACACTGACTTTTTCCACACAAAATCACTTAAAAATCACTCCTTTTGAAACGATTTTTGCTGATTTTCTTTGCAGCAACACAGACCATATAGGTAAATAGCCAAACTAGAAACACCCACCTTATCAATACAAACAACAAATTCGGAGATCTTCAAAAAACGAGCTAGAACTTTTCTGTGTCGCCCCCGCACAACTTTTCGATCTAAAACAAGCAAGAAATCGCACATACACACGATCTAATCATCCCATATGCTCTGATACCAATTATGGTATATCCTATATCATAACACGGGGTCGATTCTTAGATTTGGCTAGTTTCTAGAGAGAGAAACACTTGAGAGAGAATATCTAGAGAGAGAAAGTGTTTTTCTATGAAAGTAAAATAATGACTAGCTTGCCTCTTCCAAAGTTGGAAGAATGCTTATATAGAAGTACATACAATATACCGGGTATTCGTACCCGACTTAAAACCGAAAAACGTACTATTAACTATTAAACTACGAGCTATAATAAACAGTAAAATACACGGGGTGACCGAGTCTTTTTCTAATATCTAACACATCTCCTGGAGTACATCTTTGTCTTTGCATCTCATCCGTCATCTTCTTCAACTTAGCTTCATCAATTGTCAAAGATATCTCTTCCATGATGTCTTGTGTTACTTGCTTAGTTAAATCACATCATTCAACAAAGCATATGAATCAGTCCCAGAAATCAAATTCATCTCTTGTTCTTGATTACCTGAAGTAGAAGGACCTGGTTCCTCTACATTTACTTGTCCATGCGATGACTCTTTCCAAATAACATATGCTTCATATCTGATGTCTCTGCACTTTTGCACTATTCTCCCCCTCAGGATGAGCATCATCATGAGGATCGTCCTGATCTCTTGTGTGAACGGCAGAAAATCTACAAGCAGTTTGTGGTACCTGAGTCTTTTCAAACTTCATCTGGAGAGCCAACTAGATTGCTATGTCTTGTTGTTGAAATAGAGGATCAGCCTTCATAGCAAGGTACAATTGATGTTGTTGTTCTGGAACAGAGGATGATTGAACTTGTGCCGGATGACCCCCCCCCCAACATGAAGAATATGAACCCGACTAGAAACTGCGTACGAGATACATCAACTATAGAAGGAATAGCATTGTACATAGCATTTTGAATATAATGTTATTGATATTTGTGTGCTGCATATGCCTACGTTCTTGCAAGATAGCTTTAGAGATTAATCTTTCCGTCTCTTCTTTAGTCGTTTTCCTTTCCAGAATCAACCCTTCCGCAAGATACACAGGAACTTGATCTCGAACTTGCGCAGGAACTTCCTTCTTAACTTGCTCTGTTACTTTTTCTTTCACCAACGAGGGTAGCATTTCCATCATGACATCATGAAGATTATCAGCAAGTTGATCACTTGATGTCCGTGGCATGAACCTTTTCTTGAGATGTGCAAAAAAGTAACCATATCCGTCCTGGCAACTCAAGAAAAAACTCTTGTACTTTGAATCGAGATTGGGTTATTCCTTGATCAATGATAGAAGACGATTGGTTTTAGTTAACTTTGGTGCAAATGAACCTGATGATGGTGTAGGATGAGTAACCGTCAATTCTTGGAGTTTCTCGGTATCCGAAGATACGAGAGTAGAGAGATTCCTAGGTGATCTAGTTGGTGAGGGAATTGGTGAAATCCTAGACTCCTCTACATTCTTCCCTTTCGCCCTTCTCCTTAATTCAAACACTTCATCAGTTATTTCATCTTCTTCATCATCAACATTTACAGGTATAACAATATTGGTAACATCTACCATTGGAGTATCTTTATCTGGTTCCACCTCCGTGTCCTTTGTAGTCTCTTCCTCTTTTTCCTGAACAATCTCCACCTCCGGACTTTCCTTATCACTCCTGGGCTCTAACCTAGTGCCGGGAATAGATGTGTCATCATGCCTAGGGGGTGAACTATCATCAACATTCTCAGACTCTTCAACAAGCTTCTCAATCTCCTCAGCTGCCAAGTGCTCGTATACCAGTGCCACATTTTCTCTTGCTTCTTGTTCTTCACGACTCTTGTGCTCAGCAAGACTTACTTGAATCATGTCTTGTAAAATCATCTCATCAGCTTTTTCTGCTGTTGGCACTGGAACAGGTGGTGTTAGTCGTGCAGATTGCCTTGACGGTAATCGAAAACGGATCACAGTTGATCATTTTGGAACACTTGACTCAGCTGTCTCCGTAGCAGGGTTAGGTGACCTAGGGGCGCTAAGTGTCCTATGCGTTCCCTGGGTAGACTCAGTCGGCTATGACTGAGTCAGAGGAACATCTAGCCCAAACACCTCTGCATACATCTTATAATGCTCCGTAAGCTTCATCTCTTCTGTGATCATCCATGCTGGTATCCGCATCCCAACCTTGTTCTTGTTTCTTCCTGAATTGAAGATATTCTTCATAATATCATCATCTTGAAGATTGTGATAAGCATCTCGAGCACGTCTTGAAATGTCAGGAAAGATAGTCATATAATGACTGATGATGATCTTCGTAAATCGTGGTATGGTGATCGAAGTGAACATGATTGATGAAGCGAATAGTAAATGCCTTCCCACATTAACTCCGCATAATCTACATGAATGTTATTGACAAAGCAGTATAACATTTGCATTATCTGCAACGGCGGTTGGTCCCATCCCGTAACGCGTGTAGTCAAGCACTTGGAGAATATCTTGCATAACGTCTGCCAAGGCTGTAGAAGACCAGGTATCTTGAAGTTAGAAACAGTCTTGAGTTCCATTGTAAATCCCAACACTTGTTTGTAAAATGGAACCATATCAGAGAATGATGGTGGTGGCACAAACGAAGCATGATTGTTATCATTTGCTTGTGGAAGATGAAAGATTGTTCTGAATCATCCAGATAAGTGAAGCTCTTATTCTATCTAGCAGGAACATTGAATCGTGCATTGATCCGTCTTCTTTCAAAAGAATGCCAGAATTGTGCATATAAAGCCAAGGACAGATGCGAAGTTGCAATGCTGAATCGTAACGGATGATTCGTAATAATATTCATCAGAATCTTGCTCTCTGATGGACATTGCACATTCTCCAAGTCAACCTTCTTATTTGCATCCATAAGGTCATATCGCTTGTTTGGAGGACACATTTCGTCCTGGAAGAACATGAAACAGCTGCTTGTTGTTTGTTTGTGCCATGATGATGACTGAATGAATACAATGTAGTGACTAGAAAACAAATAATTCTTTGACATTTGTCTTTTTCCTCTCTGTCTGTTTTTTATTAGTTCTGGCAAGTTTGTTCTTTTTTTGAACATATTTTTGATCAGTTTGTTTCTCATGTGCTCGTTCTTGCTTTTTCTAGCACATGCCATACGCTTTATTCGAATTATTCTTTTGATTTACCATTTTTGTGTGTTCTGGCATTTCTTTTTCGAACACACTTTTGATTTGCTTTTTCGCGTATGGATTTAGCTCTCTCTTTCTGTTTTTAGAATATCCTCACCAGAAATTCTTTGTGACATGATACACTCTCAAGAAGGATGAAGATTTCTCTTTTGATTTGAATCAAGACACAATTAGAAAAATTCAAGAGAGAAATCCTTCAACTATCTATAAAATGTTTCAGAAAAGAGTATCATTTTGACACAATAACAGATTTTGAGAACTTTTTCAAAAATCATGTGACAAAATAATGTAATCACAAACCTACAACTGAATGGACACTAAGTCACTCACTCCTCATTCTGTTCATTGCAGAAAACGGCCGTAGCCGGACATGACTTAGTCCACTTAAACAATTGAGATTTGAAATTAACATATTTATAAAAACTTTGATTCTTTCACATTTGATTATGAAGCCTAAACCATGAATACAAACACATCTAATTCAATAATTGAATGGACACTAAGTCACTCACTCCTCATTCTGTTTCAATGCTAAAACGGTCGAAACCGAACATGACTTAGTCCACTTAAACCATTACAATAGACATAATGATCCCTATCATAGAATTTCATGAAACTGTGTATTCTCTTTGCCAAAATTAGTTTGTCAGATTTTTAGCACATAGAAACTGATACGGTTTTGGTTTTTCACAGACATTCACATAATAAGCATTACAATCATGAAGCAACAACATTATTCATATACAAATCACTTTCACAGAACCACAAACAATTAAACTGTTTTGCACCATTAACCTTTACTGAGTGACTTTTGTTGACTACCGAGTTTGACCAGTTGACCTTACCGATTTTGACAATTAGACTTTTTACTGAGTTTCAAAAATAATGACTTTTGATCCCATTAACTCAATATCATCTAAGTGTTTAAATCATTGTCAGATTATACCCTATGCACAAAGATCTAAACTCGGTAAAACACAAACTCAACTAAACTCGGTAAAACTCAAACTCAACTAAACTCGGTAAAACTCAAACTCGGTAAACCTCATCTTTACCGAGTTCAAACTCGGTAATCCCTAATTACTCAAAAACACCTAAGACATATATATTCACTTACGTTTGAGTAAGAAGTGAAATTACAATCGTTGTAATGAACTTAGATAGCGTAAAAAAGATTTCTACTCAAACTCGGTAAAAGGATTCGGTAAAAAGAAAAGTAAAAAATGAAATTAAAATCCTTTATATAGCCACCGAAAACAGTTTGAAAAATTGACATTTTCAGTCCCTGTACTTAACTTTTACCGAAAACTGTTGAAAAATTGTCACATTCAGTCCCTGTACTTAGTATTTACCGAAAAATTTTGGAAAATTTACACATTCAGTCCTTGTACTTTTGTATTTCCAATTTTTGTTATGAATATTACACAAACTCCCCCCCTAAACCTAAATCTTTTCAAACACTCCCCCTTGAAATAACAATTATGTAAAATTCATAGTCCGAAAATGAAAAATTGTTACTTTTTCGACTAAAACTCCCCCTCGAAAATATAACATTTCCAATTTTAGTCATCATGAGAGTTTATTATCAAAAAGATGTTTGTGAATGAAAATTGTAAAAACTCCCCCTTGGATCATGATTCCATATTTTGCAATGTAAAAAGATTTTAATAAGAACTTGGAATCAAATGAAACAAAAGATTGAGTTTTATTCTTTAAATTAGTTTTTTTTAATAGAAAAATGTGTCAAATCTTTTTTTAAATTTATGTACATGATTGTGATGTATGATCCTTTTCTAAGAAGATAACTATATGTCAGACTTATCAACTAGTTGGAGTCAGACATCACATACCAATGCAATAACTAGATACTCAAAGCGTTCTTTTGAGAAGCGCCTTAGGTAAATAGATCCGACTGAGTTGGTAGATTCTGTTCCGGACAAAGTAAATTTCCACAGTACCCCTCTCAACGTGTTCTTTAATAAAATGATAACCGAATGTCAATGATCTTTTCTAGAATGTTGGACTGGATTGCCTGAAATGTAGCAATGGACACTATTGGAGTCACACTAACATCGGAATCTTATGTATTTAAATCCATAGTTCAAAAGCAGTTGAAGTACGCATCCATATCACTTGAGCACATCATGCAAACAATGAAACATATTCAGCTTCTGCAGTAGACATCACAGTACAATCTTGTTTCTTTAAACTCCAACTCACGAGCTTTCCACCTAAAAATTGCAATCCTCCTGATGTGCTTTTACAATCATCTTTACAACCTGCATGGTCCGCATCTGAATAGGCAATTAGTTCAAAACCAGAATCCTTCGGATACCATAGTCACATGTTATAGGACTGTCTTAGGTACCGGAAGATCTGTTTTGACCACTTTGAGGCGTTTGACTGAGTCGTAGCATATAACGTGCACATACAAAAGTAGCAAAGGCTATGTCTGGTCGACTGGCTGTTAGATACATAAGCCCCTCCTATCATAACGACGATAAGTCTCTATGATCAGTAGAGTGGCCTTGTAAATCAGGCATCCAGTCTTCTCTATTGCCATCGGTGTGCTCATGGAGACACATCATCTAGACCATGTATTCTTTAACAACTCTATTGCATATTGTTGACTGTCTTAGTGAGATATGCCACGGGGAGATAGAACGAACTTGAAGTCCAAGAAAGAAACAATAGATCACCCCACATCGACATTTCAAAATTTGTTTTTTCATTAAGTTTGCAAATCTTTTTGAAAAATCGTGATTTGTGATCCAAAATTAATGTCATCACCAAATACTTGAACAAGTAAAAAGTCTTCCCCGTGACATCTAGTGAACAAGTTGAGTCAAATATACCTTTATTGAACCCGGTGTTAAATAGAAAAGAAGACATTTGTCATGACCATGCACGAGTGCATAGCTTAAGACCGTATAGAGCTTTTATTCACCTGTAGACGTTATTTGGAAATTCCGATCAATAACCCTTCAGGTTGGCTGGCATAAAACTTCTTCTTTCAAAGGACCATTAAGAAAAGCCGTTTTGACATCCATTTGAAAGATAGTGATATTCCTATGAGCAGCAAAAGCAATGAACATCCGAACAGCCTCAAGACGAGCAACAGGAGCAAATGACTCCTCAAAATCAATGCCTTCTTCTTGCTTATAACCTTTAGCCACAAGACGAGATTTGTTCCGAACCATAATATTTTTTTGCATCACACTTATTCTTCCAAAGCCATTTGAGAGCAATAACATTTTTTCCTTCTGGTCGTGGAACCAATTCCCAAACTTGAAGTCTTTCAAATTGATTCAACTCATCTTGCATGGACTCAATCCAACTATGATCGGCCATTGTCACACCCCCAAAATCGGACGGCAGCGGAATGGTAACAATGGGGTGCGACTTCAAGGCACAAGGGACAAGTCACAGAAAACGACCTCAAAAGAAACGTTTAGAATATTTTTCACATTTGATATATTAAAATCAGAGTTTACAAAGGATCCCGTTTATAATGCAATAGAAACATTTTGTTTAAAACGTTTGTCGAATGGTATACAAGTTATTAAGCCTTCAAAAATATATCCGCGCGACTCGAATGCTCCCAATGCTCAGCTAGCAAAATAATAACCTGAGAAAATACATGCAAAAACGTCAACAATAATGTTGGTGAATTCATAGGTTTAAGTAAAAAGCAGTATTGAATAATTTAAGAAATATTTTAGAAGAAAAGTAGCGAGTACAACATTAAAAGGTTATTCGAAATCCATCCGAAATCAAGTAAGGATTTAATAAAATTCTAGTAAATTGTCAGTAGTGACCACAAGATCGAAGTAATGTGGACTAAGTACGTATACTGACATATTACTCTCTATACAATGCGTCCATTGTGCCATTACTCTACACGAGACGATAGCTAGTCGTCACGGATTGGAGGAGGCACCCTCCAAATAGTACTATTCCATGTATAAGCGTCTACCATTACCCGGTAGTTAACAATTCATGATTTCCGCGGGACTTTTTCATCAACGAGTTAAACTAACTTATAATAATCAAGGCTACTAGCATACAATCTCCCTTGTGTTCTATTTTAAAAACAAGCATGTTATCTCCCTCGCGGGTTTATAAAACAATTAAAGTGTAAAAAAAATGCGAGGCTATGAACTCACCTTGATCGAAGATCACAAATAAATCAATCCGAATAAATGTACGCAACGAGTCGACAACGATCCTCGAGAACGAACTCTATCACGACCTATGATTATGCCGCTTGGTTACAATATGTACAACATACGATTAACGATGTGTACATCGTTATGACGGTAACATATATATATATATATATATATATATATGCATAATGTGATGAGAAATCCACTTGCGCGTCCTAAACCTTAACTACTTAGATTTATTTACCTAAACCTTAACACTTAGTAAATTTTATATACGCTATTTTCCATCCAATCATATACCATTTCACTTTATTGAAACCTTTCTATATTCAGTAAGTTTCTATTTTTAGAAAGTTACTATTTTCGGAAAGTTACCATCTTTAATAAGTCTCGACACGATATTATATTTATAATAATATTTATTCACCTCGTCAAACTTTCGACGCCCAATTAACCATTAATTTCTAACAACGATATTATATTTCGAATATTACGAAAAGTTACTATTTTTATACTTTCCATTTTTAGAATCGA
Source organism: Tanacetum coccineum (assembly GCA_026074375.1). Lineage (NCBI taxonomy): Eukaryota > Viridiplantae > Streptophyta > Magnoliopsida > Asterales > Asteraceae > Tanacetum > Tanacetum coccineum. The sequence goes on from BQNB010043368.1 coordinate 36,525, forward strand.
TCAATCGGTCTCAAAAATAATTACTTACAATAGTATATTAATCGATATTATTTTATCACTCAAAATCGTACTTGAAACGCGTTATTACTAATTAAAATATCCGTTAACTTTTACGTTTGACTTTTATAAAATATATTTATTTTCTAAGTCTGACCCGACCAAAACGACCCACTAGATCACATTTTCATGACTCGGGTTCTAAAGCAAATTTATGCGAAACGATATTCCGAACAACTTTTTAGTTTTAGCCGAGACTTGAATCTCGACAGAAAATGACCAAAATGCCCTTACGAGAATCTGCTGAAACTTAATATATTTTTATAAAATATGCAGAAGTTTGACTTTCGATTTTGACCCGTTATATCTCATTTTCACGACTTTGACCAAAAAGAGATTTTATAGAAAACGTCATTCCGGACAACTTTCGTGTTTCGCCGGAAGGCTGAAACGGACTCGAAAGTGCTCAAAACGGCTGTTGAAAATCGGATCAGCAACCGAAATAAGCATAAATAGCTGATTGAAGTTTTTAGTTTTTCTAAACTTGTTTTCGCCGTAACTTCTTCGTTATTAGGAGTTAGAAGCTCTACCTTATATCAAAACGATCGTCTCGGAAAGCTTTATCATATTCAAAAGCCCAAAATTAGATAAAAAATATTTTCGACACCCAAACGGCCTGTCGAACTTTCTGTTCGAATTTACTTCTTTTGAAACTCATCAAAACCCCATTTTTGACTTCCAAAAATCATCAAGACACCATTATCTAGCCTAAATAACATCTCCAATATCCTTTTTAATCTAGTCTAGCGCAATACCCATCGGATTTCATCACATACAACGAACAAAATCAATTCAAATGAACGAAACAAACGAAACAAAAATATAAAAGAATGCTCACAATGCCTTAATAAACCCACTTCTCAACCGAAATGACTTGAAACTAACCCGAACTCTAACTTGAAAAATACTCATTGCATGTGTTATTTTATTGCGTAGATGTGTAGGAAATGAAGAGAGGATTCGGAAAATATAGGTTGATCGGAATGCATGTGACTTTTTCCGGCGACACGGCGGTTTCCGGTGACCGGAAAACTTTTCCGGTGGTGGTGGAGTGATGGTGGCCGGCTGCCATGGTGGAGAGGGGGAGAGGATTTCTAGTTGTGTGTGTGTTTTTGTTATGAAAAATGAGAAGTAAACACATATATATATGCTTGTACTTTTGGCTAGTTGGCAAGAATGGTCCTCCCCTCTTTTCTATCTTTAGATTTTTGACACGCCAACTTTTACTAAAATATAACCCGACAACCGTGGCTCGGGATTACACTACCGAGACCATTTTTATTTTCCGTTACATTTTTCTTGGTTTAAAATATTTAATAAAATGTGTACATTTTAAAACACGAATCCGGCTCAAGACAAGGAACAAAATGACGACATTCATAAAAATAATAAATTTACGATCTTAAAAATAATAACGAGATGCGTCGGAAATTTTTACGATGCTCGAAACGGTTAACGAACACGCGGTCAAACGGTGACTCGCGAAACGTCAAAAATAAAAATTATCAAATCTTTTCCAAATTTTTCATAATAAAATACAAAAATATTTATCAACGACAAATAAAATTTTAAATGTCGACGCTTATTCACGGAAACTCGAAAAATAATTATTACGACATCGGATACGCGATCGTCGTACGCGTCGTAAAACTCGGGTTGTTACATTCCACCCACCTTAAAGAGAGCGCCGTCCCGGTGCTCGCTCCTTCTTACTCATCTTAACGTGCTTGCGATGAGGCGATTTCTCTCATCCTCGACTGTCTTGCATACTCGTACACAAAATTCACGCTTTATTACTTTCGCCTTAACTACTCCAAATGGAAAGTCATCAAAACAAATGGTAATTCATACCAACGAAATCAAAAACAAAATCAAAATCAGTCTTATCATAGGAGACAAAACACGCCACGGAAATATATCCGATATAAACAAAATCATGTCGCTCTTTAAAGAAATCTTTTAAAGACGAAAGATCGCTCCAAACTTTGCTGGTGATCATACGAAACGAAGCGCCCAACGCTTATCATAACCAATTCAAGCATTACGAACCAAATCCGAAATAATTTTTGCGGATCGGAACCGAAATAGACGTCGCGAATCAAAATTATAAGATACGCTATTAATCGATACCAAAAAGTATTCCATTATCCAAAAACCAAAATACTTATCATAACCAAATACAAAACATACGTCGCCCTTCCGGTACCATTTAATAATGCACCACCGGTTGCGAACAAAGATTTAGGAGTACTTATGACCCCATCAAGTGCATTACAATGCTAGCACATAGAGAATCACTTAAACACATAATCACGTACTCGTCATTTTATAATGACTTTACATTCGGTCTAGCTTTTACTTAGACACTCATCTCAGTTGCTCATTATCATACTTAGCAAAAATCATGCTTGCTTAATGATAATAAGCCTTAGCAAAATAACTCATGCTCGCTTGCTATGAAGCCTTAGCCACACTGCCGCTCCTGTTTATTCAAGAAGCCTTGGCAAAAATCATTCACTCTCAACACACGGTACTATCCAACCGAGTCTTAGTTCCTCATCGTACTGGGCTGGCTAGATAGACGGACCCCCTTTTACAATGGTTTCAGCTTAGTCACGATTGGTTCTTAATTATTCGTGATCATACTCATGGGTTAATACTCCCCTGATCAACGATAGACTTTTGGATATATTTATCCTTCCTATCACATTCTCACTCTACCTACGAGTACACATACTCATTACTCACATCCTATGCCGCCTCGCGGGCAATCACAAAAATGACATAAACGCCTACTACCATTCAAAATCACATAGCACATAGCACATAATTCGGCGGCGAAATTAATCATCATACCATAGGTCGAACAGTAAATCCAATTCACCTTCAGTTGTTTTTGAGTTGTTATTGTTTGTCGGCATAAGTAAGATCGAGTCCTGAACTGATTTGTCCAGAAGTCATTCTTTGAGGCCCGGGTTTTGAACTGCTTTGTTCAAAAGCCATTGCTGAAAGCTCATCAAATGTCACATTCATTGTCTCCATGATTTTCTTTGTCCTTCGATTGTAAACTCTGTAAGCACAGGAATCAGCAGAATAACCAATGAAAAAGCCAATATCACCTTTTGCACCAAGCTTCCCAATATCTTCACGATCATTCTTGGGATAACAAAGAGCCCCGAATACATGTAGAGAAAGGAGATATCCGGTTTTCGCCAATTAATGACCTTCGTATGTGTTTTGTTAAATCGACGTGAATGGATCGGAGCATTTTGAGTGTAGCACGCAGTATCAATCGCTTCAGCCCATAAGAATAACAGAGCACAAGAAAAAATCAACATTGTTTCTAGCGCCTCAACCGAACTGCGTTCGATACCTTCGGTCCACTACTCCATTTGTTGATGTGTAGCGGTCAGAAACGCTTGTGAGAGATCCAATCACTATCAAAGTAATTCTTTAAGGATTATTTTTTTTGAAGTTCTGTGGCCCGTAGTCGTTCTTATGATGATGGCAGTGACTGAAGAGAGGACAGAATTCGCTTCAGGAAGTTTTAATCACTTCTGGTGCTTTATCTTTTGATCTGAGAAAATGGACCCAAGTGTAACGAGTAATCGTCACATCACCAAAACATATCGTTGTTCCATTAATTCTAGCTATTCTCATTGGACCACACAAATCCGATATGAAGAAGGTGGTAACCACTGCTTAGAATTTGGAACTGTTTGGGTGGTTGAGGATGCCCTTTTGCTTTTTCCTTGCCACAAGAGGACAAAGGAGTTCTTGTGATATTTGAATTTGGAAGACCGGTGACAAGATCGTTGTTTGGCAAGGTCATTGATGTTCAAAATTTAGGGGGATAAACTTAGAGCCATATCCATGACTTGGTAAAGTTGGCTCGGAGCCATGAGGCTAATTGATGATGCAGAGGCCAGTTCATGAGATTGATGGTGTAAAGGTTTTGGCACGTTTCCTTTTAACAAATCAATCCTTCTAGAGATCTGACAAACAAGAATTCCTTCTGAAAGCAACCTCTAACTCTGAAACTACAAAACTGCGCCAACTGTGAACAGAATTGTGCCCCAAGGCCCTCAACGAAATAAACCCTGGTATCAAAAATTCCCCATTGAAGATACCGAAACCCAAAATTCAGCGACGATGATCATTTCCAAAGCGAAACGGTTTCCCAAAAACTTCCAACGAAATTTATGAGAATCGTTATGTTTCCCCGTAATATCTTGGAGCAACCCGTTCGACGCACCATAAACCAATTTTGGATAACCATGCCAAGAAAGAAAGTAGAATTTTGGAAACCGTTTGAGTTTTGGGTTTCCCGAAGTTTAGAAGTACTAGCATATCACCATTAGAGCAGGTCAGATGACTCTCAGATTCACTGGATGGCGATTATTTTTCCTTTAATGTCAAAGAAATCTTCCTGTTGGTGACCACTAAGCAAAATCTAGGTTTACTAGGCTAGGTGAATCAAGGCTTGTCTTGGAACCCTACTTTCTTAGGCTTTTTGACCTTTGCTTTTGTTACCCTTTTGATTTTCATGTTGAAACATTGCCTTTTGTTTCTTGCCACAGAATTCATGTCATTCACATAATTAAGCACACTTACATCATGATTAAGCATTGAGTAAACATGCTTTACCACATAGCACAAACAACTTCAGATTTATCATTCCGAATAACAAGCTTAACATTATTACATTCAGATAACATATGTTTCTTATTCTTAGAAAGTAGTAAATTCCTATGGTGTTCTTCTACTTCAACTTCTTTATTCTTTGCTTGCAACTACGTCCTTCGAACCAGAGGGGACCATATCATTTCTTTGTATTGGCTCCTAGGCTGTGGCCTTTCTGGGTCTTAAGCATTTGTCTACTCCTGTAGAAGATAAACCATTTGAGTCAGAATTAACATCTTTCTTAGTGACGACATGAGGTTGTGAAACGGTGATTGGAGTTGTCCTAACGCTTGCTCTAACTTTGTTAGGGACATACTTTTCTTCCCTAGAAGGCTTGAGAGGATTAATCCTAAACATTCCTGGGGCAATCACATATCTATGTTTCAACACTTTTATTCTGTGGTTGGGTACCGAGTTTGAAGGTACTGGTTTGAAAAATCATTCGTCTCATCAACCTTTTGATTTGCAAACTTAGTATCGTACTCGTAACCTTTAGTGGGTGGTCCACTTGGTCAGAATACTTTTATCAAATAACTGGGCTCTTAGCTTAGCATTCTAGATCGTATCATTAATTTGTTTGCAAAGAGTCAGTTTATTGTTTTAGTTATGAGCATGTCGTGTCCACAGAAATAGAGTCAAACAGGTGTTTTGTATGTGGTCTTAAGGTAGGGCAATTTCCTTTTCAATAATCCGAACCTGAAACTCTAATTCGACATTCTCATTGTCAAGTTTCCTGACAAAGGAATCAAGGTATTTGATACACATGGGAGTTCCTGACTTTTATCCCTTTGGTCTCCCAACTGACTTGGCAACCGTTCGATCATTTGTTGCATGTTGTTGTAAGCTTTATCGTACGAAAATTTTGTCATATTTTGCATTCTTCACATTTTTTGTACCAATCATTCCAAATAATAGCATATTCATTTTCCTTTTTAATGATACAGTTTTTCAAGACGTCTTTCGTACGGTCAACACAGTTTGGAGATTTGATGAATTTACAACCGTGGATTTGCACAAAAGACATAATGTCTTTGACTGACAACTGCTCTCAAGAGACGCTCGATTTCCAATTCCAATGCCTTGTGCTTAGCAAGAGATTCATCAGCTTCTTTTGCAAGAGATTTGAAGTCTCGAACAAATTTGGCTGCTTCTTTCAAAATTGAATTCAAAATTTTGTAATCCTAGGAATCCACTTGGTGATGATGAGGAAAAATTTCTTCCTGTTAAAATTTTGTGAAACTCCTTGATGACACTGGACGACAATTGTGTGTACTAAAGTCAATCTATGTTTGACAACACGTTTGAAGAGTCACAATGGTGCTTTTTTTACCTCTTTTAGGGAAATTTTCGTGCAACACTTAGATAGTTTCACCAAAAATTCTTCATTTTGGTAATGAAATCGATATTGAAACAGTGGCCATTTGGGAAGTATTTACAAGGTACACCTCTCTTGTGACCTTGGCCGTTTTTAGAAACAAAAACCCCCGACAATATTAATTCTTAGAATAGTTTCCGGTTTTATTTTATTTCTTTGTTCAATTGTTTCATTTTTAAGCGACTCTCTTGAGCAAGTTGCAGTGTTTCCTCAGAATCATACACAGCACGAGGATCATGCTTTTCTAATAACACTTTGCCATTATACAAACTCTGTTGTTTCTGCTGAGCTTGCTTTAGATAAAAAGGATTTTGATAACCCAAAGACATTTTATGTTCGGTGTGGTAAAACGAGTCTGGCTTAGGTGAAAGCATGTGCATCGTTTGAATCAATTGACCCATTTTTACCAAAATATTATCTAATTCCATTATCTTATTCTCAAGATGAATTTGTTTATCAAGAAGCTCGTCTTCGCGTATTTTGAAATCAGACTTCAACCTTTTCTTTTCTTCAAGAAGAGAAGAAACAGTTGATTTTTCCTTTGAAAGCTGTTTATTTAAATTTGAAATTTCCTCATTCAAAGTCGTTATTTGTTTATCAGAACTTAAGTGAAGTGCATTTATCCTTTTAATAAGACATTTTTCTTGATATACAGACTTTTGATAACACCTTTCAAGTTTGTCATATTTTTCTTGACTAATTTCAAAACACTTTTCTTGGTTTTTATATCTAGCAAGCTCAGTGGTCAAATCAGCATTAGTTTCTCTCAACTTGCGATTGACCGTGTTGACTTTTTTTAACTTCAACTACAAAATTATTATATAATGATTCAAATTAAGCACGTGTTTCTTCAACAGTTGCAAGATGTTGATCTACTATTCCCACATCTTGTTCCACACTAGAAACCTCAGAAATAACATTACTATCATTTTGTTGTACTTGGTGTGGTTCAGGAACAGGCTCGAGTAGCTCAGTATACTGCTACTCTTGAGTAAACATATTAAATATCTCATTATCATAGCAATTGCCATAGTTGTGTACCTCAGTTGATCTATCTGAGTCATAGAGGAGAGCTTTGTCAGTTTGAGTACCCGATGTCAATGCTCACTGCAAATTAGCCATCAAAATGCAGTTTGCATTGACTTCTTCAATCTCATCAAGATCTGTTGCAGCAGCTGATACGCCCAAACACACTATATATAATATAATATAAGTATATAAGGATGTAAACAATTATAGTATAGTAGTATTTCTGTCGGATTTAAGAAACAAACTTTTAACCAAAGTTGTCTCAAAAACCTCTCGGGTTATTTCCTCGGCGAAGTGTAAATTAAGAATCGGCTAAGTTCGTGATCGTACGTTTTGAATGGTTTAAAAGATTTTGATTTTGATTTCTAATTCTACTAACGAAAACGAATATAAAAAATGTAAAAACAAGTAAACAATTTTAAAGCACTTAAGAAATAAAGCATGAAAACGTAAACGGGAATTAATAAAACGCGACATTTATGCATCTACATCTAATTTAAGCCCTACGAACGCAGATTTAATTTTTATAAATCCTAAATGACTAAAAATAATTTTCAGAAAAAGAATTATATTTTTTGATTTTTATTTTATTCATTATGAATTAAAAACTATTTTAATCTAGAAAATTAATTAAAAATACTAAACTATTTTATAAAAATTTGGAAAAATTATGAAAAGTACTTTGACTTGTTGAGAAAATAGGAAAAATAAAAACTGGACAAACGGCTTAAAAATAAGCTGCAAATAAGCTTTTAAAGGCTGACAACTTAAAAAGAAAACAAGGCTTAAAAGAATATTGTGTTGGTATGAAAACAGAAAAGACACAAGGGTACGTTGGTTGATAGTGGTGTGTTAAATGCATTGAGTGTACAAAGGGAGAGGTCACAGGTTCGACCCCTATGACCTCTTTTTTTTTTGAGAAACCATTTTTTTAATCTTTCTTTTGAACAAACTTATTTAAAAACTGGAACATAGCAATTTTTGAAAACACTTTTTCTAAATTCTCTAAATAAACTAAGAATAAAGCTTGCTCCTTAAGTGACAGATTACTAAATCTTAACTAATATGATTAATAAGCCAAAACTAACTGAGGAAAAAAACAAAAGGGAAATCAAATAAGCTAATATTAGACCCTATCCTAACTTAATAAGCTAACATAACAGGTTCTACTGTACCCCCATTTTGTTCCACACTAGGTGCATCAGAGATAACATTACTGTCATTCTGTTGAACTTGGTGTGGTTCTGGAATGGGCTCGAGTAGATCAGTATACTGCTCCTCTTGAGTAAACATATTAAATATCTCATTATCATAACAATTTTCATAAAGTTGTACCTCAGCTGATCCATCTGAGTCATAGACGAGATCTTTTTCAGTCTGAGTACCCGATGTCGATGCTTGCTGCAAGTTAGCCATCAAAATGTGTAGGTTCCCTAATTCACACAAACATGTATAGATCTAGAGAGATCTAGAGAGAGAAAGTTAGAGAGAGAATTGTTGAGAGAGAAACTAATAAAAACACACTTAAGAGTATGTGTAAAATGACTAGATGCTTACCTCTTCCAAAGTTGGAAGAGGTATTTATAGGTCTTACAATACACTGGGTATTAGTACCCGGTTCAATACCAAAAGTCATACGTTTACCTATTAAACTACGAGCTATATTGAACAGTAAAATACACGGGGTGACCGAGTCTTTTTCTAATATCTAACAATCTCCCCCTAAGATAGGTCACCCCTGAAAATACTAAACTTAAGCTCTTCAATCTTCAGATTGATCTTATGTATAGCTCGTAAACATTTGATTTCATTGATTTGTATCTTGTAAATCTGAAGTAGTGAACTTTAGACTTTTAGGCTTTAGCTTGACTTGTATGTGATC
>BQNB010043369.1:12402-45550 GCA_026074375.1 Tanacetum coccineum
CCGGTCTACTCATGAGGCGCGGAGCTTACGGGTTTATTTAGCTAGATAGAATTTAATTATTTTCTTTAGCTTAATAAATCAGGTGGTATTCGTTTATTTACGGCTCTTCGATTCAGGTTCTACTCTCTAATCTCTTTTCAATTGAGTATTTGATTTTTGCCATAATACTCAAATACTCAAATATATTATGGTTCCATAATATATTTGAGTATTTGATTTTTGCCATGCTTAGTGTAGATCTATTTTTGTCGTTAAATGCTATGTTTGTTAAATTGAATTTCGTTATGAGTAGTGAGTAAATAACGTGTGTTTGCTAAGTGATTAGTGATTTGGATTTTAAGTGCGGTTTTAAAAATGTTTAAAAAATTAATGGTCAATTTACATATCGTCATTTACTTGTAATGCAATTTAAATACTTGTCATTTATTTTAAAAAGCATTTTACTTTACTTGTCTCATTTTAATTTCTTGAAACTGTGTTTTATAAGTATTTTAACTTCGTTAATCCTAGCCGCACTTAAGGAACATTTCACGTCACTTAGCAAGCATATTTGTCATTTATATCTTTTAGATCAATTTTAGTTTAATATTTTAGTTTTTAATCTTAGAATTGATACTAGTTTAATTTTTAGTTTAAAAATAGTTTAAAACCAAAACCTAAATATTTGCCATTCAAGCACCAAACGAAACATTCTCGTGAATTTCAATTCATCTCTCGCCGTGGAAACGACACTCGGAAGATAGACTATTATTTTTTTCTAAAGTGATTTTCTTATCTAACGGGAAATACTCTCTATACTATTACTATTTGGTATTTTATATATTTTATTATATATATTTATTATCGAATCAGTACTTTAATTTTACTTTTTGTCGTATGCATATCTAAATAAAATCAATTGTATTAAATCCATTATGGATTATACTTTGATGTACGGGGACTACCCGATATTAATAAATGAAGATTTTGGTGGACTAATTTACATTTCAGTTATTATAATTAATTAAAAAATATATATAAAGAAAAAGGGCCAAGTTCGCCGCACTTAGTGGGAGTGCACCGCACTTTTTAGACATTTCATAAACAAAGCTTATAAAAGAAGTTTTCTATTAATTATTCATACAACACTCAAAAAAAATATAGACACCGTCGGGTTTCTAATCAAAATCAAAGAAAAGATTCTAAAAACCAACCCACCAACTTCTTAATCATGCCAAGGGTTTGTTTACTTGATTCCTTACTATTTCTTATTTATTATAATTATGTGTTTAGGGTTTATATGAATTAAGTATGAAAAAAAATTATGAAATTATGCCAATAGAGTTTGAATAGGACTAGGATTATGCCTTGTTATTAAGAATTAAGAGATGCTATCAAAAACCCTTGAATAAATCCAGGTCTAACTATTTGGAATTAATGTTTGGATTGTGATAAAACTATTAAGAACTTGTTTTGTTTAAAACAGAGCACCGGTTTTGGTTTGAAAACCGCCGCACTTGCTTGATTATTTGAAAACCGCCGCACTTGTATATAAGTGCGCCGCACTTTTTATCACAAAAAGTAACAGAATGTCTGCAAGGTGATCAAAACATAACCAACAATGCTAAATCTTGCCTAACTTAATTATATATCATGCCTTTGGTTGATTTGTGATGTGTAGAATTCAAGATCATATGATCATGAGGTCGGGCCATCCCGTGCCAAACGCTCTAGAAATATTGAAACCGTAGAAGAAGCATTACTTCCAGATGTTCACCACGAATTCTTGGAATGGAGAGGTTGTAGTAGAGAAGCAAAGTCTCGTTATAACTCTAGGTTGGCAACTTTGCTCCTAAAACTCATTTACTCGCCGCAAATCGTGGATTGGCAGTTGTTACACAAAATTGGTTGTGGGGACAAGATTGATCAAATGTTAAAAATTAGTTTGAAGGAAGCTCAAACCGAATAGGAGGTATTCTTTTCTGTGGCTTGGGTAAGGGCTTTTAACATCCGTGAGCCTATCTACCCAGAACTTTGCCGTGAGTTCTATGCTACTTATGAATTTGATGAAGTATGTGCGGATAATGAATTACAATCAAAGCAAGCTAATTCAGTTTAGCTAGGAGGACGTGCTCATAGTCTACTTTGTTGGAATTTGCTATGAGATTGGGATTGTATCATGTTGACGAATTGGAAATACTAAGAAGAAGGAGGATAGCGGAAAGAAGTACGGTGGAAAAAATGAATAGAAAAAGAAGGAAAAAGGAAAGAAAGGAAGAAAGAAGAAGAAAAAAGAGAAGAATAAAGGTTTTTGGTTTTGATACTTATTTTCAAGGAGGTTTGAGAAGTGGTGAAAACTTTAATGCTAGAGAATATTGGGAAAGGATTAGCCTATACAGGGACTTACATTTATCTATGAGCTCAATCACTTCCGTTCGATTCTCGATTCTTAAAGTGTTGCATAAAATGATCACTTACGGATTATGTCAGAGGACAACTAGATATGAGAAGATTCAGAGGAATGATATGTGGTTGTTGAGTGTGTTTGAGTATAGACATCAGAATGGGTATGCAAATGTGGCTTGGGTGATTGTAAAATGGATGAAAAGGAAGGGAGCTGGAAGTCAGAAGGACAGTCAGATTTGTTGTGGTCAGTTCATTTCAAAGATTGCTAGGAAGAGCAGAGTTTTGACTGAAGAGATAATACGTTCCCTAAGCACTCCGGTTTACTGCAGAGATTTAGACAGGACTACCCTGAGAGAGTTGATCGACTCTGAGGATAGATTGATTCCTGATATTCCGGTTGATGATGTATAGAGAGTTGCCGCCCAGAGAGCTTCAAGAGTTCAGCGAGCTTCGATGCAGGATTTATATGAGCGCATGGGTAGCATGGAGATCAGACAGGAGGCGATAAAGAGGATGGAGTACAAATAGTCATATTGTGAGTCCCAAACTGAATAGATCTCTGCAGCCTATGAAGGATGATAGCCAAGATGTATAAATACAGTTTGACTATATAGAAAACATGGCTATGATACTATTGTGTTAATCGGAATCTTCAACACAAGTTCTAGGAAGAACAATAAAAAACTAATAAAGTAATTTCTATTAATTCAGCTTTTGAGTAATTACAGATTATAAAAATTCACAAGTTGTAATTATAAGTAGTCTTAGCATCTTAGTTCGTAAATAGCAGTGATCTTATTTTTAAGCTTAGCATGGGAAAAGTGAAAAATCGGGGATGATGAAGTTATCTTTTAGACACTTAATTGTGCTTTTTGTTCTATGATCCTAAAAGTTACCAATGAGGTAATGAAAACAATACATTATGTCAACACAAATAAGTTGTAGTTAGGTAGTTAATTATCAAGAAAAATCATAAAAAGAGAAAAATCTTTGAAAATGGGAAGTCGGGTGTTTTATAACTTGTGATCTCTTATCTTTCTTAAACAAAACTCTTTGCTACTTCTCAAAGGTTTAGTTTGAGGAATTTTTGAGGTATTTGGTTATAAGGCATGTGATATTGCGTGAGGACACACAATCGTTTAGTTTGGGGAATTTTGATAAGTGTAGAATACACATATCTATTTATGCTTAAAATAACCCAATTAAACCCAAAACAGGCCAAAAATGGCAAAAATATGCTTGTATTTATGTTTTGTGTGTGCAGGTACGGATAAGTCAAAAATCACAAGAATACAGTCAAAATCGAGCAAGCACGGACACGAGAATCAGAAGAGTACAAAGCCGAAGCCCCAAAGCCCAAATCCTTAGCTAAAATCCTTTTATAACATCCACAAGGACCAATCTTGAAAATTCCCAAAGTTATTTATAACTAGAAATGGAATCACAAAGAAAGGGGCTGAAATTGCCAAGAGGGCAAAGTCCAACTGAATTTTACCCCGTACTCAGTTATAAAAAAAGCGGGTAACTCCAAACACTATTCATCGTCTTCCCCGTTTTCACCCCATGGTAAAACAAAGGGCAAATGAAAATTAAAGGGTACGGAAGACAATTCAAGGTCTCTCTTACAAGATGGCAGGGATAATTCAGTCAAATCAAGAGAAATCATTGGTCTACTCAAGCTTTGAGCGTACGTGGCTATGAAAGAAGCACAAGTTTATGTGGGTTTTGTGCTAAATTCACTCACAAAACTAGCACAAACGTCACATCAAGGGAATGACACGCTGGCAATCCTCAGGTGTCCACAATTTGATCCAACGACTACAATTGATGATCAAATGATTGAAGAAATGATTGGCCAGGATTAAAAGTTTGGAGAGCAAGGCAAGAGGTCCTAGAAGCTTCAGCTTGGCACTATAAATAGGCCTCATTCTCACACACACCAGAGGGTCGTTTTCTTTTTAATCTAGTTTTTATGTAATTTTTAGTAGCTTAAATTCGTATTTTTCCTTAAATGTAATGTTCCTTTTCTAGTAATGTAATTCAGTTTTAATTAATGAAATTCAGTTTTAATTTGTCATAAGCTCTTCTTATTTTCAACCTTTAAGCTCTCCTAATAAGCCATATTGTCTCAAAAAGCTAATAAGCTCATATTAAAGCTCTTTTAGTCTATAAGCTGAAATAGAGCTATTTGAATTCAGTAATAATCTTACTTAAACCTTAAATCAGTTTAATCTATCATGGATCTAATTGGATTTAAGCTTTTGGAAGGGGATCTTAACTTGGAAGAGATCCCAAGGACTTATACCCTAGCTTATTAATAAGCTAGGGAGCTTGTAGCTGCCTTTATTAGTTCCTTTTGTTTAGCTAAAGGATCAAGTAAGTTTCTCTTTTCATCCTTCTCTAATTTCAGTTTAAATTGCTTAGTTATAGCTTATATGTTTAATATTGCTTATTTGCTTATTCTCTTTGCTTATTAGTGTTTAAATATCTCTTAAATTGCTTATTAGTTGTTTGTCCTTATCTGTTTTTGCTTAAATAGTTATAGATCATTAGTTACTAATTTCTGTCATAAAAACTCATAAAATCCAAAAACATTAGTTTAATTAGTTAAGATCTTAGAATTTTGCTTATTCAGTTGTTTAATCATGATTGTTAAGTTTGTTTTAAGCTAATTTTTATCTGGTATTTAGTACTTATTCATTAGATTTCTCTTAAAAAGCTTTTCTCAAATCTGTCATAATGATAAAGGGGTGTTTGGTTTAGTGCACTCTTAATTTACACTAGCAGTACTAACATAAGTTAGTACTGCTGAACCTTTACACTACCAGTACTAACCATAAGTTAGTACTGTTAGCTTAGAATTTCAGTAGGATTAAGTTTAGTTGTAGCTTATCTTAAAATCAGTTTTAGATTTCATTTTCTAGCTTATTTCATAGCTTAATTCTGTTCTTAAAAAAAACAAATTGCATCAGCAGTACTTTCAGCGAAAGTACTGTTGAATTTTTTTACACTAGCAGTACTAACCTCAGTTAGTACTGCTGTGTTCTCAGCTTAATTTAGAACAGTAATTTTAGGATCTAGTTTATTAAATTCAGTAGGATTTAAGTTTTAATATAGCTTAATACGGTTTAAGTCTTAATTTGCAATTTCTAGCTTATTTACTTAGTTTAATTTAGCTGTCAAAAGTCATAAAAACCTGAAAATTCCAAAAACAGTAGGAACTTAAGTAGAGTCTAAATTTGTTAAATTAGCTTTTAAGTCTAGATTTTATAGCTCATTTAGATGGATAATAAGTAGATTAATAAGTTCTTTAAGTTTTAAAGTCTAGTTTAGCTTATTAAGGTTTTTAGCTTACTTGGATTTTGTGTTACTTTGCTTATTTCCTGAGTTTGCTTATTTCTTGATCAATTTCAGTAGCATAAGAGTAGTTTAAGCTTTGATTTCTTTGCATTCTTAGATTAAGCACATCATAAGCTCTTTAGGACTTCTTTCCTTTTTCATTTTGATCTAGTTTTGAGTTTTTTATAGCTTATTTTCTAAAATCAAAGGTTAAGCCTTCCTTTCTGAGGTCAGTTTAGAAATAAGCTCTTTAAGAGCTTATTAGTGGATTTCAGCCCTAAGTGTCTTTATTAATCTTGTTCCCACTAGCTTCCTTTACAACTTTGCTTCTTTGAGTTTTTCATTTTAAGCTCTTTAAAATTTCGAATGCTTATTGGACTTAGTTTGTTGTCAGGATAGATTCTCAGGGTAGAAAGTGTAACTTTTCGATTTTAATTATTTTTCAGTTAGTCCCTCCGTTAGTTTGTTAGTTTCCCCGTTAGTTTCTTAGGTTTTTGCACCATTAGTCCTTAGTTAAGTTTTTAATTAAGTTTATTAGATTTAATTAGTAATTAGGTTTAATTTTTAATTAGTTTAATTAAACTCTTATAAAAAGATAAAAATTAGGGCTTTTATTCTTAACAATTTTCGGCACTTTTTCTTCATATTAGTAAAAATTTAGTTTACATTTTTTAGGATTTAAAATTTGTTTATTTGCTTAATTGTCATTATTTGTTGCTTCTTAATTTCATAGTAATAGCTTATCCAAAATATCTTTGCTTCATTCAAATCAGGATCCGAACCTAAGCGTGGTTTCAATTTCACTAGTCGTTGGGGAAACGACCCGGGTGATCATACTTACCCGGTATAATATACGTATTATATATTATATTATATATATTTTTAAGAGTGAATTTTATCAAGGGTAACTTGGTGATTTTCTTAATTACTCTTTTTAAAGTATTATATTTTTATGATATATTCTATAGTATAATAAACTGCAATCAGCATACCATCAAAAATTAATTTAGAAAAATTATACTTCTAATTAGATGTTAAGCAAATGACAGCAGTGGCAATGTTAGTAGGAATTTGATCCCAAGAGGTACTTTTGGAACTAAGACAATGATTAATTGTATGAAATAAAAACCTCCATTGGGGTGAAAACAAAGCTTTATTAAATGTTAACACTGTTAAATCCCCCTCATACCCCATTAGCTGTATAGCATCAAATATAGCCTGATTAGGTAATGAGTCTATCCCATCAGCATCATCAAAAAGAAGATCACTTCTTATTGATGCCTCAGAGATAGACACAGACTTGCCAGCTACTTTGGCAGTAATGTGCCTAACATTGTTGATTGTTTTGGACTTAGCAGACGTCCAAAACTGTTCAACAAATGTAGTAGATACAACAGGACTTACAGTGAGAGCATGATGAATGGAACTTCGCTTAAGAAAATCAATGATCTCGTGAAACTCTGCATTCCCTTCAGACTTCTCCAAACATGCGACCAAGTTATGCTGCGGACATGAATCAAGAACAGCCATTGTACTTGAAAGAGAGATCGTCGTTAAAAGAGATATTAGGGCTTGTAAATGCGAATGTATGTTAGAGAGAGAATGCGTAAGGAACTGCGCAATTGAGATGGGTTTATATAGGTTTAGGAGACCTAATTTCAAGGAAACCGTTTCAATTTACACTTTGTACCCTTGGCGGTATTTTTCTTTAACGTCTCTAAAGCGGTACAAACTTTGCCCAGCGGTACTAACTTTGCACTGTCGGTACTAACTTTGTCCAACCAAAGAATGAACAATGTAGGTATCAGGAGTGCTTCAGTACCATTAGTAACTCTGCTCAACAACTCTCTAAACTCTATCAAACCTCTGGAAATGCATCACCTATGGTTAACATGTTTCTCTATTACAAACTATACAACACAGCATATTGCCTCCCTTTAACCAATGCAGCTTATGGATTTATCATCCCAATAGTAACTACCAAGAACTGAAACCTGCTAACATCAAATGCCTTGGTGAGTAAGTCAACTACATTGTCATCAGTGTGGATTTTAAGCACCTGAATGAGTTTCTTTTCATAAGCATTGATTAATAAAATTTTAAACTATATATATAATATATATAATAAAATATATAATAAATATTTATAATCCAAAAACTACAAATAATTCAATTAAAACCGGGAATTTAGTATCGATATTTCCTGGGTCGTTTATCCAACGAGGCTGGATGGAAGAATCGATCAGTCGGAAGATTGGAGTTGATTGAGAGAAATGATTTGAGAGTGTGGAAAGCTAGTTAAACATAAACTAACAAAAACGATAACGAAAAACCTAAAAATTTATAAATTAGCTGGAAAACGGAGTAGGATTCCCGATCAGGGGTCAAAAAACCTAAAAATCTTTTAAAAATTAACCACTACAAGAAATTTTTACTTTTAAAACTTACTCTAGGGACTAATATGAAAGAATGAAAAAGACTAGACTGAAAACGGAGGTCGTTTGACCCAAAAACGAGTCAAGTCAAAATCCGTACCCGAGACCCGTTCTTTAAAAATCAAAAGTTTGAAAAATTAACCCTACGAAAGTTTTTATATTTTTCCTACGTAAATTATGACTAAAGAAAATTTTCTAAAAAAGAAAAATATTTTTTTTGATAATTTTTGTATTTTTTATGAATTTTTAAAACTTTTAACGAAATTAAATTATAAAAAATACTAAACTATTTTTAAAAATTCTGAAAAAAATTACCTAAAATACTAGACCCCACTACTATCCTAAGAAAAATAAGAAACACAAATTTCGGCTTATAAATAAGCCGAAATTAAGCTCAAACGAGCTTATAGCTTAAAGGGTGAAAACTAGGTTAAATACTAAACCACTTGGGACTCTAACGTAGAAGTCCCAAGGGCACAGCGGTAAGGGCTTGGTTATAAAAAGGGGTGTATTGAGGGTAGAGGCCCGGGTTCGAGTCTTGCTCACCCGGGTTTCCCCTTATCTCCCCTTTTTTTTTACAAAAACTTTTTCAAACAAACTTGTTAAGCTCCTTGAGCTTAACAATTTTTATAACTACAACTTTTTGAGATTGCTTATAAATAAGCAGGAAAAAGGGCTTTTTCTTGGCAGTTTGCTTAAATAAGCTTAAAGGCAAAAGGGCTTTTTCTTGGTGACTTTTTGGACAATTAAGCTAGAATTTGAACTAATAAGCTGAAAGAGGTTATATAACCTAACCTAATAAGCACTTTATGAACTAAAACCTAGCAACTAAATAAGCTGAAAAAGCTAAACTAGACAGAAAGCTTAAATTAAGCTAAGGCTTAAATGGCTTATAGCTTTTGACTGTTAGCACAAATAAGCAAAGAAAATGGGACAATGAGCACACACAACTTAACACACCATTATTAAGGACTATTAGGACCAAAAATAAGCAAATGAAAGAAGCCCAATAAGCATTTTAAAAAATTTTAAAATTTTTATTTTTTTAATTTTTTATATATTATATAAACCAGAAGTTGGCCTAAGACTCAGCAATACTAACTTTGGTGTTAGTACTGCAAGGCAAACAATGGGCTTTTTTCTTGCACACAATAGCAATGGGAAAGGACCAAATAAGGCTAGCACAGGAACAAAAACCACTTAATAAGCAACTAAGAAGCTAAAATCAACCACTAATAAGCACCTAATAAGGAAAATAAAGAAATTAAGCTATTTTCCTACACTATGCTAGAAAAAGTTCAAAAGCCTACTTTGAGCTTAAATTTAAGCTACCTAGAGGATGTCCTAAGGTCTGAAAATAAGGGGGCTTATCAAAGAGCTTATTGGCTTTTTAGAAAAGCCAAAAACTCATGCTAAAGTTAACAAATGAGCTAGAAAGATGGGCTTGAAAATGGTGTCTAGCACCAGGGGAAATAAACCTAAAAAAAGGGGCTTATTTTGACAGCTTAAAATAAGCTGTCAAATATGCTCAAAATGAAAAATAAAGTTGAGACAGATTAAGCTTGGCTTAAGGTGAGCTTGTGCTCAAAGATTTAAGAGCTGAAAACATCATTTACCATCTGGTTTTTGTAATTTAAAATGGCATTTTTGACTTTTGAAACACAAAAAAAATTGTTGACAGAATTTGTACAAAACACAATGAACTCCTAAGTCTTTGGCTAGATGGTTCTTGCACACACCAATGGCATAATTCTAGACTACAACTTCAGGTTTTTGAAACTTAAGCAAATAAGCATTTTGAAACTTCTCTAAAATCTACAGTTTTAAGAAACACTTAGAAAATTTGAAAAACACTTTTAGGGTTTAAAACTTTTGGAAAACAGACTTAAAAAGAGCTTAAAGACTTAAGCTAAAGTTAACCATGTGACACCAACCCATAACATTCCTGTTTTGACCCATTTTGGGCTTGTACCAAACACCCCTTTATACTTTAAAAAAAACTGATTTTAACCCTTTTAATTACTAAATTGAGCACTAAATTTTAGAAACAACTACTAAACATGCAAAGTTAGATAATAAAAAGTGAATAGCAAAAACAATTAAGCACTTTAAAAAAAAACTTATAAGCTAACAACAGGAATAAGCTACACTAAGCAGTTTTAAGCAAATGGAAAGTAAATGCAACTAGATCAACTAATAGGCACTTATAAGCATAACTAAACACATATAAGCACAAAAAGACATAAATAAGCTAAAAATAAGCCACAATAAGCAATGCTACAGTAAAAATAAGCTAAAATTTAAAAAGAAGTATACCTTGATCCTTGCTCAAAACAGGATAAAATGAACCTAAATAAGCTCTAAAACCTACCCAAGCTTATAAATAAGCTAAACTAAGCATACCAATGAGCCATCCAAGTTTGCTCATTCATCCTTAGCTATCAAACAGTAACTTTTTTCTTTTCCTTTTTGGTTTTTCTTTTCTTAATTCTTGTATAGTAATTCAAACAGATTATAAAGTGGTTTAAGTGAGCTTTAAAAGACTTAACTTAAGAATTTTGAACAAAAATTAAAACATCAACTGAATTTTCATTAATCTTTAAAAATACAAGTACATGGAAGTTGGAATACTTAAAAACTTTAAAACTGAACTTTTAAAAGAAAACTACACCTAAAAACTACTTGCCAACATGGCTTACAAAGGCTTTTATAGCCAACTAATCTAGGGTTTGCACTTGCCCTTTTCTTCTTTTTCTTCACTGGTTGTGTTAGTTTGTAGACACAAAACAGCTGTTTGTGTTTGTTGTGAGAGTATAAACACAAAGCAATCCTAGCCCTTGGATTGTCTTGGTGCCCAAGGCCTTAAATCTAAACCCTTTGATCGAATTGGTGGGTTTTTGGATTGCCAGCTTGGCATACCCATGTGGGGGGTGGGGTTTAGTTATGGTGATGGGTTTTGGAATGGGAGTGTGGGCGATGTGTCAACTGAGGTTGACATTGACAGGATTTGTGGGGGTACGGTTTGGAGGTTTGCGCGGGAAATGGTGGGAGTGATTGTGACAGTAGTTTCAAGACGGGGGTGAGGGTTTAGGGTTAGTTGTAATGCTGTTGGTCCCTCATGGGTATAGATTCACTTTGCAATTTTCGTCCTTGTGTTTATAACTGTTTGGAAACTTGGCAGAAAATACCCCCCGTGGTTATATAAGTTATTACACCACAAGTCCTTGTGGTGTATAACTTTCTAGGGATGGCAGAAATGACCCTTGTGGTATCTCTTTGGGAAAATGGCAGAATGAGTCCCTCACAATCATTTTCTTTATATCCTTCATTAAATAAGTTTAGGGACTTGGCAATCTTGGCCCCTAAACTTTTTTCTTCACTTGTGGCTTCGGGTTTGACTTTGGATTTGTCGGGGTTGACTTTGGTTGACTTTTTCAGACTTGGGCTTTGACTTGACTTTGTCTTTTCCACGCTTTTCCATTCCGTGTCCGGTTTTGTCGTTTTGGCTTCGTTTTTCGTCCTTTTCTTAGATATCCGTTCCTGCACAACACAGTTAGCAAAACAAGCATATATTTGGCATTTTAAGTCCGTTTTTGGTTATTTTAACTTGTTTTTAAAGGTAAAAGGTATGTGTAATTAAACACATACCAAAATCCCCCATACTAAGGTATTGCCGTGTCCTCACGCAATGCTATGAAGTAAGCATTTAGAAAACTAAAATTCAATCGCCTGGACTAATTTTCTGAAAGTAGCTATGTGTTTCATCGAGGAGTTATAAGACTATAAGTTTTGAACATCCTCGTCGTTACAATTTTTTGTATATTACACCTATTCCTACACATCTTATTTGGTATTTTTCTTTTTTCATATTAATCAAACTAAACTAGAAAAGTTTAGACTTTCTTTATTTAATAACTTTAACGGTATCATAAATCAAGATGCATTTCGATCGAGGAATGCCCAAAAAAGGATAAATTCATCGTTCTCGATTTTTCATTATTCCAAACTAACCAAAAGCTTAAACGAGAAATCACCATTATTTTAGAGTTAAGATTGCTATACACTACTCTTATTTGCAATTTGTAAACTTTTCACTCCCGACAATTTATATCTTAGGTGTATGTGCCTATTTGAATTTCAACCATGGATCAATGTTTGCAACATTCTATGTTTCACGTTCCACCCGAGAATAATGAGTTTGAAGGTGAGATCATCCCATGTAGCGACTTTCGTCTCGGCACATCCCAACTGAAGGTCCTTGTAAAACTGAATGGATCTTTGCAGCCTATAAAGGATGATAGCCAAGATGTATAAATACAAATGACTATGTAGAAACAATGACTATGAATACAATATGTTAATGCGGAATCTTAACACAGGTACTAAGAAGAACAATGAACAACTGAATAACAACTTTGTTAAAGTGTTCTTGAGAATTACAGATTGCTAACTATGATAACTATGTGTTCTGTATTATCTTGTGTAGAACTCTATGATCATGCACATGTCTAACTATGCCTAGGGTTCCTTTTATATATTAAGGATAACCCTAAAAGGCTTACATATCTTTTTCTAAAATATCTCATAAATATCTTTTAAATATCTTCTCAACGGTACTAACTAAGTTTCTACTAACGGTATAATCTAACTAACGTTACTAAACTATTTTGTATGTCGGCTACTAAGTTTTAAACTGACAGTACAAACTTTTGTACTGTCGGTACTAAGTTAATGAATACATTAATTCCCTCTAACAATCCCTCCCTTAAACATGATTGTTAAACTATTTTACTTCATGTTCGTCAAATCCTTTAAGCTTCTTTTACGCACAGAGGAATGTATCCAACATTCTTTATCATTTCTTAATCTGTGCTCTCTATCCTTATTTAGCAGCAATCTTGTCTTGGCAGCAATTCACAGCAACATCTTTTCAGCTATCTCCAGCAACCATACTTTTTCATACAAATCCAAACTAAGTTGCTTTGTAGTTTTGGCAACTTCAGCATTAACGGATTTGATGTTCCTTTACCATTAGCCGTTGCTCTGGGTTAGAGATAACTCTTTCATCTAAGATATGTGGTTAATACCATACAGTTTTTTGGTAAACTGTCAACCATCAAAGGATTTGATTTGTCTTTACCATATTTCCGTTTGTGTTTGGATAGCCAATGCTTCATTGTATAAATGGTGCATTGATAAAAAACCATATAGTTTTTAGGATATATCAGCTATCATAACAGATTTGATTAGTCTTTACAAGAAACTGTTTATCTTGGACTAGCCAACTCTTCACCAAAGAAGCAAGGTAGTTAAGACCCCACAATTTTTGGTAAACTTGTTAACCATAAACGGATTTGAGGAAGTCCTTTACTCAAGCCGTTTTCTTGTGGGAATAGCAATTCTTATGCCATGTGAAGCATTGGTGAATCAGATAACCCATTGTTGTGTGGTGGTTAAGCCAACAAATCAATCCTTCTTTCTTCAACGGTTTTTCACTTTAGATTTTTAAATCAGCAAGTACCTTCTTGATAAATCGTATTAATTCCAATTCCATGGTACTTTCTTCTTCAGATTCCAATTTTAGCTTTAGCATTTGCACCACTATTTCCTTTTTCAAAGGATACTTCTTCTCAATTAGCATGTGAACGACTAATCCTTTATCGGTCATCAAAGTGTGTTCCCCCTGAGGAATATGCACTTCCAACTGATTACCTTTAAATTCATGTTGTGCTTAGGGACTGGAACTCAAGAGCAGCCATGTTGCTTAGAAAAGAGAGATCGTCGGTAAGAGAGATTAGGGCTTGGAATGTAGAATGTCAGTTAGAGAGATTGCTTGAGTAAGTGCGCGATTGAGATGGATTCTTATAGGTTTAGGAGACCTAATTTTAAAAAAAATGTTCCAATTTACACTTTGTACCCTTGGCGTATTTCTTCTCACATCGTCTCTTTTGCAGGTACAAAACATTGGCCTAGCGGTAGGTACTACTTTGCACTGTCAGGTACTAACTTTGTCCAAAGAAAAGATCTTATGAACAATGTAAGTATCAGGGAATGCTTCAGCACCATCAGTAACATCGTCTCAGTTAGACTTCTAAATCTTCTTAATGCGTTGACAAGCATTCCTTCTAGTAAATTGTATCCACTACTAAAAAAAATTATAATAACTTACCACTGTCCATCTAACCATGATCAATTTCTGGTGTTCGATCCAACCTTCGCTTATTCATCAACACATACTAACCAATTTTACCTGGTAACACCGCTTCCAATGGTATTTGCATACACCTTTGTTGTCAAAACATACATAGACACGTCTCTTCGGAGTGGTTGAACCAGCTATGCAAAGACTCTTTTGATATGGTCCTATATACAATCTTGTCTTCAAAATGCTTCACATAAGAATTCTTACTCTGAACCAAGCACGAAACAACTTGAGCAATCTTCTTTCTTTGACTAGTTTACGTTGAGTAGTGCTCATTACTAGTTATGTGTGTGTGTTTTGGGGTTTCTTGGAACAAGTTTGATTCGCCATGGTGTGTTTTTACCTCTTTCATCCGATATTTGGACCCATCCTATTGCCTCCTTTTAACAATGTAAGCTTATGGATTGATCATCCCAATTGAAACAACCAAGAAACTGAATCGGCTAACATCAAATGCCTTGGGTTAGATAGATCAGCTCATTGTCATGTGTGGATCTTAAGATACCTGTAATTAGTTTCTTTCTCATAAGCATCCTGTTATGAAGTGGTGCCTATTGCAATTATATGCTTTGTTCTTCGAATGATATACTGGATTCTTTACAAATTGCAAAGGGTGTGCTTACATTATCAATGTAGATTCTTTATGTTCAAAAGTTGTATAACCCATAGTCTAAACATTTGATTGGAATCCATTAAAAACTTGCCCACAGCAGCTTGCTGCGTGCACAATATTCGCTTCGTTGTTGAAGTGGCCACAATGGTTTGCTTTTTGCATTGCCAAGTAATGAGCCTCCTGACAAGAATTGACAACCTCCTGTTGTGGATTTCCTGTCAAGATTTGCTCCAGCATAATCACTATCTGAGTAGGATTCCAAGTCAAATGAAGACTCTCTAGGATACCAAAGGCCTAGTTTGGGTTTGCCCTTTAGGTACCTAAAAATTCTTTTGACAGCACTTAAATGAGAGGTCTTTGGAGTGACTTGAAACCTAGAACAAGCACAACTGCACATAATGATCAGGCCTAGCAGCAGTCACATACATTAAGGATCAATCATTTACCTATAGAGATAAAACTTCAACATCACTGGCTTCCTCACTTTGCTAAAGGCTTCTACAGTCTCAATGGTGTCACTGGCAGTCTTAACATTGAAAGTCAAACTTCTTCAGGATTTACAGCAACAACTTATCCGGGCTATTAAAAAATACATTGGTTTCTGTTTGACTTGTAGGCCAAGAAAGAAAGTGAGAGCTCTCCCATTGAACTCATCTGAAATCTACTCTTCATCAATGCCTCAAACTCATCACACCAAGACTTCTTTGTAGACCCAAAGATGATATCATCCACATAGACTTGAACTAAAATGATATCATGTTTGTCCTTCTTTAGGAAGAGAGTTTTGTCAATTGTCCCTCTTCTGTATCCATTCTTCAACAAGAAAGTGGATAAAGTAGCATACCATGCTCTGGGAGCTTGATGTAACCCATACAGAGCTTTAACCACTTTGTAGACTTTCTCAGGATACTTAGGATCTAGGAAACCTGGTGGTTGAGACACATATACCTCTTCATCAATCTTGCCATAGAGAAAGGCACTTTTCACATCCATCTGATAGACTATAAAGCCCATATACGAGGCAAATGCTAAAAAGATCCTTATGGCTTCAAGCCTAGCCACAGGAGCAAAAACTTCATCATAGTCTATTCCTTCCTCTTGCCTGTGTCCCTGAGCAACTAATCTAGCTTTGTTCCTGACAACCACTCCTCTTTCATCCTTCTTATTTCGGTACACCCACTTTGTACCGATAGCCTTTTTCCCATAAGGCAAATCTACTAGGATCCAAACTTTTTGAATCTCAAACTGCAACAATTCTTCTTGCATAGCATCAACCCAGCTTTCATCTTCAAGAGCTTCTGAAATCTTCTTGGGTTCATGTTGAGATAGAAAACAAGCAAATAAACAATGATGAAAGTCCTTATGATTGTTTCTCCTTTGCTTTTGAACATAACTAACAAAAGCATGAGCTTCAGAACTTTTATTTACTTTGCTTCTTGTTTGTACTGCTGATGTTGGATCTCCTAGAATAAGTGCTGAAGGATGAGAGGGATTAATTCTTGATGTGGGAATAGGACTAACATTCACAACTGTTTCCAAATTTGTGAAGTCAGCCTCTGCACCCTCATCATCATAAGATGAATGTGTAAAGATACCATCAGTAGTATCTTCATGAATATCCTCAAGTGGAGGTATTTCAGAGTCATCTTCTTGGGAATTGGTTGTGTCAGAAAGAGATAGTCCCTTATTAGGACTGGCAGTACTAACTGGTATGCTAACAGTATTAACAAGGTTAGTACCGCTAGCTTTAGCTGTTGTGCTAACAGTACTAAAAATGTTAGTACTGCTAGACTTAGCAGCTCCTGCCTGAGTAACCAAGTTCTCAGTTTCTTGTTCAAGATTCTTCCTGAGAGCTTCAGCTTCCTCATTAGCTTCCTTTTCTTGCCTTTGAAGTCTTGCAAGATCATCCAGAAAGACTTGTTCTTCCTCTCTTGGACCTCCTCTCTTATTATCTGATTTTGAAGCAGATGAGTTTGTGGAAGAATAGGAATGCCATATTGGCAGTTCAAAGCAGTCTTGATCAGATTCATCTTCTTTTTCAGAATCCCCAGCATCAATTTTGTCTTTTGTGCCTGTATTTTGGTTAGATTCTTGTTGACCTGCATGAAGGTTAGCTTGATTCTCTGATCTAACAGAATGATAGTTCATAGAATCAGTCAAATAATCAAGGTCAAAAAGCCAAGTTGGTCCTTTCCCTGCAACATTGGGTTTGTTCTCTAAGAAGTTTATGTGCAGGTTTTCTTCAACTCTTTTGGTTTCTAAATTGTATACTCTAAAAGCCTTGCTTTGTAGAGAATACCCAACCAAAAATCCCTCATCAGATTTTCCAGCAAACTTGCCCAAGTGGTCTATGGTGTTCAAGATGGTCACATGGCACCCAAAAGGTCTTATATAACTTATAATTGGTGTCTTACCAGTTAAAAGTTCATAAGGTGTCTTATTATAAGGCTTGGTCACTAATACCCTGTTTAGAACATAACAAGCAGTACTAACTGCTTCAGCCCAAAAAGTGTTAGGTAAAAATGAATCTGCAAGCATGGTCCTTGCTGCCTCAATAAGGGTCCTGTTCTTTCTCTCAGCAACTCTATTTTGTTGTGGAGTTCTGGCATTGCTGTATTCCCTCTTGATCCCTTTTAACCCACAGAATTCAATAACATCCCTGTTTTTAAATTCTGTTCCATTATCACATCTAATAGTTTTAACTTTTTGATTCAATTGGTTCTCTATCTGTCTTATAAAGTCCTTAAGGATTGCATTAGTTTCATCCTTAGTTCTCAAGAAAAATACCCAACTAAACTCTGGCTAAAAAATCCATCAGTGATAACAATGCAATAGGTCTTATGGTTTAAGCTCCGACAGATGTCGGTCCAAACAAATCCATATGAAGATGATTGTAAAAGTGGCTATAGAGCTTTACTGTTTTGCCTTACAGGACGGCTCTTGTTTTGCTTTCCTTTCTAACAAGCAAAGCAAGTGTGGTCTTTTTGAAACAAGCTTTGAAGGTAAACCTCTTTACAAGGTTTCCTTTACAAGTTGTTTAGGTTTTTGAAATTAACATGACCCAACCTCCTATGCCATTTGTTAGATTCATCAGTTGTAGCCTTTGCAATTAAACAAGCCAATCCTCCTGAAGGAACAATGTTCTCTAAATTGAAACTATACATATTGTTTTGTCTGGGGATTTTAAGTAATACTTGATTTGCATCAGGTAACTTAAACTCAGAAGACAAAACAAGACATTCAGAATCAGTAAACAAAACCTTGTTCTTTTTGTCACATATTTATGACATAGAAAAGAGATTGAAATGCTGAAGTTCTTTTACAAAGCATACATCCTCAAAATCTAACTTACCCGTTTTAATTTTACCTTTACCAGTGATATAACCTTTAGTACCTCCAAAAGAAACAGGGCCACCATTAAAGTTTTGAAATTCAGCAAGGTAGGCATTGTTTCCAGTCATGTGCCTGGAACATCCACTATCAACAATTCCTTTATTCTTTAGAGCTCTATGTGGATAATCCTGCACACAAAATAGAAGAGATTAGTTTCTCTTAGGGACCCAAGCCTATTTGGGCTTGAGTCCGCCTAGTGGATCTTTGAAAGTGTAACAATTTCTAAGATTGGATCCACCATTGTATTTGGAGACATTGTGCCAGTTGTATCTCTGTGGTCTCAAATTACAACCTGCTGAGGGCTTAACAGCAGTTTCCCTTTCTCCCCCAACAGTACTAACTGCATTTACCTTAGCAGTATTAACTTTTTGTTTTGAAAAATTTGTTCTAAGTATTGTTGTCTTTTTGAGAGGCCTTGAAGATGGTGAATGAGTTTTGTGAAAAACATTTGCTGGTCTAACTCTATTCACAATGGGCTTAACAATATTAACTTTCATGGCAGTACTAGTTAGTACTGTCTGTCTGTTAAAACTTTGCCTAGCAGTACTAAAATTTTTAGTACTACTAGCTCTAGCAGTACTAATTGGAATTTTACAAGTTCTAGTTTGTACTACGGAAGGAACAAATTGGTTTTGCTTATTCACTCTTTGCACATTTTTCCAAGTTTCCCTTAGCTCCTTTTGACTGGTCTTTTTGTTCCACCCACTGTTTAAGTTAGCTTTTCTAGCCATCCTTTTCTCATGGAAATCACAATCTCTTATTAAATGATTAAGACTACCACATACAAAACATGCTCTTACAGGAAACCCATACCCCAAATCTTTCTTGTCAACTTTAGGTTTTTGACTATGTATGAACTGACTCTTAACATTTTCCCTAGGAGTTTTTACTTGCTGGTTAGCAAAACTAGGTGTTTCTTGTTGTTTTGTTGGTATAGACACATACTCATCTTCACTATTTGATTCATACTCCTCAATGATAGGAGCATCAGACCAGACCTTAGGTTGACATTCTACATTAGATTCGTTGACAACTAGTTCAGACACTAATTCAGAGGGTTCTGTACTAATGTTAGATTCACAGGTATCAAATTCACTTGATTGGGATTTAGATTTACTAGGTTGAGTCTGTTTTGGACCATATGTAAATTGGGAGTAATCTACTTCCATTTCAGGTCTAGAGGGCATATAATTCCCTGTCATGGGTGGGGGTACAACATGCATTCCTTCTGCTGTAACAAACCTATCATACAAAGGTTGGTTTTCTATCTCACTCTCTTTATTCATAAAAACACTCTGCAACACTTCATTTTCATAGCTCAAAATACCATCATATTTGTGATCCCCATACCTAAGCCCAAACTTATCATTAGCACTCATTTGGGTATATAGCAGTTTACTAAGATTCTTAGAAAAGTTAT
The DNA here is from genome assembly GCA_026074375.1 of Tanacetum coccineum. Classification (NCBI taxonomy): domain Eukaryota; kingdom Viridiplantae; phylum Streptophyta; class Magnoliopsida; order Asterales; family Asteraceae; genus Tanacetum; species Tanacetum coccineum. Next base: position 32,190 of record BQNB010043369.1, read on the forward strand.
GCTATTTTTCTACTTTAGCCTTTAAGTCTTCTTTTTCCTTTTGAGCTTCTGCTAATAATTTCTTATGGTATGTTAGAACATTTGTCTTATCATCTAAATCTATTTTCATAAATTTTATCTTTTGTTCATACCAAAGTTGTCCTTGTTGATGAGCAACTAGCTGTGCTTTAACTTTCTTAAGACCTTGAGAATATGATTTTTTTTCTCAAGTTGCTTCTCTAAGTTGTCTCTCTGAGCATAATACAGTTTTTTAAGATTAGCATAAGACTCTTTACACTTAGGTGAACAAGAAATTACCTCTGTGTCTGAGTCTGAGCTGTTTCAAGCCATCAAAGCAAAATCTTCATCTTTTGAATGATTTTTCCAATCCACACCTTCTCCATAAATTGTCTCCAATGCTTTAGAATCCTCCTTCTGTCCAGTTATACTCCCATCTTTATTTTCTAGGAATTCCATGCATCCTCCTCCTGTTGTCTGGATTTCCCTTGATTCTACCACTCATCTAGCCAAAATGCCTTGTCTTGTGAATTGTCAGCATTCAAATCTTTGGTTTTATCAAGCCAACTGAGTTCTTTTGCATCAAATTGTAGCTTTTACTTGTCTTCTTGTATAAGTTTTAATTCTCATGAGTTCATGGCCACTTGCCACTTTCAAGTCCATTGCTTCAGGCATTTATTTCATCAATCTGTTCAAAGTCCTCATGATCCAGTTGAGGGCAACTTGATTGATTAGCAAGAAGTGAGTATGAAGAAGTTTGTTCAAACTTAGTGTTTTAACCAGAAAGATTGGGAACACAATAAGTGGTACTAACTTCATTAGTACTGCTAGTGTTCTCAGAGACAAAAGCTACATTTTGCGGGCTAGAGGATGATGATGCAGTAGAGCCTTTTATATCACTCTCAAAGACTCTTAGATTGTTGTACAAATCATCAAAACTAAGACTGTCCACTCCTGGTTTGGTTCTCATTATCAAGGAAACTTGTGACCAGGCAGAAGGTAGAGATGTTTATAATACTGACAGATTAGGGTACAAACAACGTCCATATGAAGAAGTTGTTGGGTTGGGACTAATTAGAGCTAACTAATTGGCCTTACAAGAGGCTTTGTGTCTGCTTTCCTTCTATAACAAGAACACAAAAGTGTGGTCATTAGAAAAAGCTTTTGTAGGTATACCTATGGACAAGGTTTCACTTCACATGGTGTTTAGTTTTTGAAAAATTAACTTGATAACCAACCTCCTATGCCTTTTGTTAGATTATCAGTTGTTAGCCTTTGCAATTTAAACAAGCAAACCTCCTAAAGGAACACATGTTCTCTAAATGAAACTGTTACATATTGTTTTTCTGGAGACTTTAATGTATATTTGATTTTCATCAGGTTAACTTAAAATCAGGAGACAAAACAAGACATTCAGAGTCAGTAAACAGAACCTTGTTCTTTTTGTCACACATTTGTGACACAGAAAAGAGATTGAAATGCTGAAGTTCTTTCACAAAGCTTACATCCTCAAAATCTAACTTACCAGTTTTTATTTTCCCTTTACCAGTAATATAGCCTTTACTACCTCCAAAGGCAACAGGGCCACCATTAAAGTCTTGAAAGTCAGCAAGGTAAGCCTTGTTCCCTGTCATGTGCCTGGAACATCCACTATCAATAATTCCTTTATTCTTTAGAGTTCTATGTGGATTATCCTGCACATTTAAAAGAAAGAGATTAGACTCTCTTAGGGACCCAAGCCTGTTTGGGCTTGAGTCTGCCTAGTGGATCTTTGAAAGTTGAATAATTTCTAAGACTAGATCCACCATTGTATTTGGAGAGAATATTATTGTTGTATCTGGTGTTCTCATTTACATACCTGGCTGAGGACTTAACAGCAGTGTCCCATTTTTCCCCCCCCACAATCGTAATAATCTTTCTTTTACCTTAGCAGTATAAACTTTTTGTTTTGAAAAATTTGTTCTTAGTACTGTTGTTCTTTTGAAGGACTGATGATGGTGAATGAGTTTTGTGAAAAATAACATTTGCTGGTCTTTACACCATTACAATTAGGCTTAACAGTATTAACTTCCATAGCAGTACTAGTTAGTACTGTACTGTCTGTTAATTTTGTCTAGCTAGTAATACATGTGTACTGCTAGCTTTAGCAGTATTAACTGGATTATTTTCCAGTTCTTGTTTGTACTGCTAAAGGTACAAATTGATTTTGTTTATTTACCCTTTGAAATTTGTTCCATGTTGTTTTCCTCTACCCTTGTAACATTACCATTAGATATTACTTATGTATTGTTTAGTTCAACTTGTTTAGCCAAATTTTTACATGATAATCATTAAATATCTTATTAAATGACTAAACTACCAAAGACAAAACATGTCTTTTTCAGTAAAACCCAGCCCCAACTCTTGTGTTACCTTAGGTTTTTGACTATGTGTGACCTGATTCTTAACATTTTCCCTAGGTGTTTTTATTACTTGTTAGCAAAAACTAGGTGTTATAAGTCCTTTAGTTGTACAGAAACACATGCTCATCATCATATCGATTCATACTCCTAAATGATAGGGCATCAGACCGGACCTTAGGTTAAACTTATTTATTTGATTCTTGACAACTGGTTCGACACCTAATTTCAGAAGGTTCTGTACTAATGTTAGAGTTACAGGTATCAAGTTCAGTTGTTTGGGATTCAGATTCACTTGGTTGAGTCTTTTCTGGACCATATGTATATTGTGAGTCATCTATTTCAATATCAGGTCCAGAGGGCAAATAATTCCCTGTCATGGGTGGGGGTACTGCTTGCATTTCACATGTTTTTAACAAGCTTTTATGCAAAGGTGGGTTTTCAAAATCTCTTTTATTGCTCTTAAAGATACTTTGCAAAAACTTCTTTTCATAACTCAAAAAATGAACTATATCGGTATCACCATACCGAGCCCTAATTTATCACTGGCTCTCATATGATTAATTTACATTTTACAAGTTTTTGAAGATGATTCCATTTGTCTTCTATTACTTTCTAAATCATCTTTTCTTTTTGAGCTTTAGCAAACAAATTTTTGGTATGTTTAGAATCAACTGTTTTATATCTAAATCTATTTTCATAATTTGATTTTTTGTTCATACCAAAGTTGACCTTGTGATGGGCAACTAACTGTGCATTCAACTTTCTTAAGACTTGAGTATAAGAATTTTTTCTACGTTAGCATCACTAAGTTGCTCTCTAGAGCTCATATGTATTTTTAAGATTAGCATAAGACTCTTTACACTCATTTGAACAGGAAGTTACCTGTGTGTCTGATCCTGAGCTGTTGCTAGCCATGAAAGCATAATTTTCATCATCTTCTGAATGAGTTGTCCAGTCAACACTTTCTCCATCAACTGTCACCAATGCTTTAGACTCTTCTTTCTTTCCAGTTCTGCTCCCATCTTTATTTCAGGATTCCATCCATCCCTCCCTCCTGTTCTCTTCCTTTGTTTTTACTTTTCTTCTTTTTACCTTTTTTCTTGCAAATGCCCTGTTTGTGCAGTTGGTAGCATGTCCACTTGGTTTTATCAAAACCAACAGGTTCTTTTGCATCAAACTGTAGCTTTCTACCAGTCTTCTTGTAGAACTTCTTTATTCTCATGGAGATCATTGCCACTTGCCATTTTAAGTCTATTTCTTTAAGGTCATATTCATCAACCTGGTCTAAGTCCTATGATCTTGTTGAGGACAACTGTGTGACTTGCAAGCAAGGAATATGATGATGTTTGTTCATGCTTTGAATTATGACCAGAAGTATTGGAAACACCATAAGTGGTACTAACATCATTAGTACTGGTTGGTTGTTTTCAAGAAAATAAATGCTACATTTGCAAAGTTGGAAGATGATGCAGTAGAGCCTTTTAACATCATTTTCAATGACTCTTAGATTGTTGTACAGTCATCAAAACTGTATAGTGGTCCATACCTCGGTTTGTTCACTCATTATTATGGAAACTTGTATCCAAGCAGAAGGTAGAGATCTTAGAAATTTTTGATTTGCATCTTCAGTAGATACACCTGCTCCATGAATCTCTAACTGACTGAGAAGACTTTGGAATCTCTCATAGCCTTTGTGAATCCCATCTGTGTTGGATACAGTGAATCCTTCAAACTGTTGCTTCAAGATGTACTTCTGCATCTTTTTGGATTCATCATTTCCACCAAATCTGGATTTGATGGCATTCCACATTTCTTTTGCATCAGTCATCTTATGGAATTTTGCTAGTTGATCTTCTGGTATGTCCATTAGCCCAAGGTGTCTAGCATTTTCTTTCTCTTTCTTGTCCACTATTTCTTTTGCTGTTTTAGGAGGCATAATTTTAATTTGTCATGATGTATCAGTGTGTACTCGACACAGGACCCATTCCTTTTGGATAAACTACCAAAGTGGATAGTTTGTATAAAGCCAATAGTGGTTCATTTCATAGCCCCTATATCATTTTCTCCATTTTGAGAATAGGATGCTTGTGGTTGAGACTGTATGAGAGTATGTTGTGTTGGAGGGGGGAGGTGGTGGTGGTGGATTTTCATCTTGTGATCCAGACATGTTTAGTCTTGTTGGTTGGGAATGAATAACTGGTTTTTATCTGTTCTTCTTATTCAAAGTTTCTCAAAGCTATGATACCCACTTTGATAGTCCTGTTAAACTGAATTGGATCTTTGCAGCCTATAAAGGATGTATGCCTGGATGTTAAAACAAATGACGATGTAGAAAACAATGACTATTGAATACTATGTGTTAATGCGGAATCTTAACACAGGTACTAAGAAGAACAATGAACAACTGAATAACAACTTTATTAATGTGTTCTTGAGGATTACAGATTGCTAACTATGATATTGTATATGATTTGCTAAGCTTGTGTATTTGTCTGTGTTCCTCTTTTTTCGTCTCTCGTCTAACTATGCCAAAGGTGATCCTTTTATATGCTAAGGATAACCCTAAATGGCTTACATATCTTTTTCTAAAATATCTCATAAATATCTTTTAAATATCTTCTCAACGGTACTAACTAACTTTCTACTAACGGTACTAACTAACTAACAGTACTTAATACTTTGTACTGTCGGTACTAAGTATAACTGTCAGTACTAACTATTTGTACTGTCGGTACTAAGTTAAGAAAACATTAATCCTAACACTAAGCGTAATCTACTCATGACTTGCATATTACGACTTTTCGTGCATATTTTTATATGTTGCGCGTTTACGTCTTATAAGTTGCGTAGATTAAGCATTTTGCATTGCAAGCATGCATGAATATACTTCTATCCTCCTAAATTAATATCTATAAGTATGTGTGAGTAAAAATACAAATTTTGAAAATAATAGTCCCCTCCCATCTCCTTGTAACCGTTCGAACCTCTACACACACAACATCATCACATGCAAATTTTGTTAGCTAGCATGACCACCTTTGGACCACCTTGCATGAAATATGGGGACATATCTTAACAAATTGTAGAAGTGGTCATAACTCTTGTCCCCCTCTTTCCTTTTGATCGACCGACCACCACCACAATGCCACCACCATGGTTTTTGTTCTCTTGCTATATTACTAGGTGGTCACCCATTGTTTTGTTGTTTTTGCCTAGTACTAACCAATTGTTTCTCAACAAATTTTTATCTCTTACAAACCTTAAACCCTACTCATAATAGTATCCTTTGTGTTTTGCTTTGTATTTAAAAAAGAACACTAGCTCATTTTACATTCATTTAACATACACCTAAAATCAATTAGCAAAAATTTTGTCCCTTTTTCCCTTGTTCCCTTTGGTTCGATCGGACACACCCACAAACACCTACATGGGTTGTTTTTTATCACCATAAAGCCTTGCATGTGGTCACCACAATTTCGTCACCCAGCCTAGTCCTTTCTCCACATCTTTCTCTAACCATCTTTGTCTTGTGTAAGACTAGAACCCCACACTTTTTAACCCATATGTAGCTTCTTGTATAAATAGAGATCACTAGTAATCAATCATACGCATATCAAACACTTATCAAATTTTGCTCTCATCTTTCCCTCTTGTTCTCTCCAAGCCGACGCACCACTCACACACCAAGGGTGTTCATTTTCTTTGAATCTTCAAGTATTGGGTTCATATACACACTAGTGGTATAGTGTTTAGTTTATTCGGGTTACTCTTGGATCGAGTTCGGGTTATACATACTATTATTTTTGGGTTAATCTTCACCTATTTTCTTCACTCTAGTAAGTAAATATTTCTTGCCTATTTTCATTCACTTCATAGCATTCATACACTCATCTCATCATCTTATGCATATATTTATCACTATACTTGTTCTTTTATAAGAACTACACTTTTACTTATAAAAACTACTTTTAAAGTGTTTATATATATATATATATATATATATATATATATATATATATATATATATATTTACATACTTGAGCTCACTAGTGTTTTACAAAAATACACCTTTACATAAGTCATTTATTTGTATTTATACTCATATTATTGTTGATGTTAATACTTGAATATTGAGAATCGTGGAAGTATTGTATATATAGATTTTAGGATGTGGTTAGATTTATAAGTGGATTAGTGGATTTGTGGAAATGTATAGACTAGGATGAGGTTGGATTGATAGGTGGATTTGCGGAATTTGGATTTTTGTTGTTGGATTTTGGACTATAGTATAGAAATGGAGTTGGTGGAATGGAAAAATATCTATTGGGATTAATAATCCCCGTTCGGGTTTAGTGATTCTTACCTTAATCAGAGGTGCCGATCAAACAGATGTATAACATGTCGATTGAAATAGGTATTTTGAGTTAGATACCTACTTGGCAAACTTTATTTGGCATTTTATGCTACATATTTATTAGCTTCGGTATCATGAGCTTAGAGCAACCGTAAGGGCCTTTTTGTGATATTTCAAAAATCACACGTTTTAAATCTTGTGGTCTATATTATCGTTTTACCTTTAAACATATGAACTCACCAACGTTATGTTGACATTTTAAGCATGTTTTTCTCATGTGCTTAGCGGTTGAGATCTTAATGTGCAATATGGAGTCTATATGCATCTGGCCTCCATTTCAAGAATCATCTTTAATAACTCGTTGTTACCAAAAACTGATTTATATTTCTGTTACATCTAAAATTTTTCATTTGAATTTTTGTAAACTCTTTTAATTAAATTTAAACAACAAGATATTGTTTTCAAAATGTCCATATAGTGGTCGTTCTCTGTACCTTGTGTGATGAGTATTATGACGTCACGCCCCTGAGTTACCTATTCGCTGTGATCCAAATTTGGGGGTGTGACAGTTTTATTGTTACTGCGTTAATAAAAATTTTGTAATCATATTTGACACTTTGTGTCTTAAGTTACCAGCGTTGACCTGTTAAAAATCCATGTGACCTGCCCATTTTTCCTACCGTTTATCTTCATGCAGAGGATAGCTGACGAAGAAGATGTAGATTTTAATGAGGAATACCTGGATGAAAATGATTCAAGTATTCTCCATTTTCTGTTGGCATTAGGAGACAATGTATGAGTGATATTTATTATGTCATGATGATATCTAGAAAAAACTATTATACCTCATATATATATATTTTTCATGTGTAGGTGTCGAGCAAGCAACTCTGTGATGATCTTGTGATGATCTGATGACAATGCTTATTGCAGGACATGAGACAACTGCTGAAGTATTGGCATGGATCTTTTATCTTCTTTCCAAGGTATCTCAATTCCACTTGTGCCTACACATTACTCACTATATAATAAACAATAACGTAATAATGTGTGGGACAAGTCTTATAACAATCTTTAAAACATTACTCACTATATAACAAATATAAAGATTAGCATGTCCACTTAACACACAACAACAAGAGGTACAATCCAACACACCTTTATAAATCATAAAATACCATAAGGATTCAGCGCTACATTACCTGAACCCGTCGATACTCCCGTTAGGCGCGGAGGTGATCATATTATTGTAAAGGACTTTTCAAATATAAACATAATATTATATGCGAAAACCCCCCTTAAACATCACATATGACAATAGTTATCTAAGAATGACCATCATGTAAACTAAACTTATTGGCTGATTATTGACAAACTTGTGCATAGTTGCTATCTACAAAGACTTTCGACAACTATTGTGGTTTGTTGACCAAGTTCATAAAAAATAAATCTACATACGAAAAGTATTAATATAGTTTTGGTCTTAAAGTTTAAGAAAACCACACCAAGACTGAATCCTCTGATTAACAGACTGTTTCTATTTACCTTAGGAAAAACCGGAAACCATATGCGTTGCTAACTGCATTGTTTTCCTTTGTATTTGTCCGATCTCAACCTGTATTCATTAAAGGCAAGAAGCTTTGATTTCACTTAGTTTGTTCTGTCGTGTTTCTTTTCTGGTTAAATAAAACTTCATGAGCCTTTTTTAAATGACAACAGTAACATACATTAGGTATGTTCATAGATTACTAACATACATTAGGTGCATTCATAGATTACTAATTCTAAATATACCAAAAGGAGTTAAAACTTCAGTTTTGAAATAAAAGATGCTTGCTTATTTAGTAGCATGTTCGGTTAAGCGCTACCATAACAAAGTTTTAATTTGCATATCTTTAATTAGGTACTAAAATGAGAATCAAGTAGTTTACCTGGGAGATATTGATGTACAGAATATATCAATGGAGCTGGAGTGGCAGATGGTGAACTCTGTACTCAGCATGTGGTGGAGTAGCATATCAACCCTCTGACCACGGGTCATTATGCTGAGAAAGATATTAGGAAAAATGTAAGAAAATGTAAATAACTAAACTGTAATGTAGTTTGAGATACTTACCCTATGTTACGGCATCCCCTTGTTCCCGTTCCCTATACCTTCAATAAGAAAAAAAAATTGATAGTGTTATTTATATGTTCTGGTGTTTATTATTTAAGATGTACAAATTAATTTATGAAGTTTGTATTTTCTTGACATGTTTATATTAGTCTAGTCCCCTCTGATATTAAGTTAGTTATACAATGTCGGGTTATCAATTATAAAATGGAAGATAAAAATAAGTAATTCCAAACACACTCTTGGTAGCAAGTTGATAAATTCCATTGTTGTATAAACTATTGATTTACCATTAGCATTATCAAAACTTGATATTTTACATAGTATAACTGGATCTAATGTGCATGATGGATGTAGTCTTATATCATATTTGTATTTTGCTTATATATACTAAGTTCATTGCTGTGTTGATTATCAGAGAAAAGGAAAGAGCTTATGGAGAAAGTAAGGTCCAGGAAACTTCAGTCTCATGAGTACAATTCAGGTATATGCTAAATAATATTAGATTTAAATGGTAATTTGGATCATGTTTATTTAGGTGAAATGGTGTTGAGTTGTGTGGTTTTGGTTGTAGGAACATTTACTATGTCCAACTTACGCATGTTTGGAGTGGATCGCTTAAATGCTATTCTGCCTCCTGGGCAGACATGCATGTGTTAATAAATAACATGATTTTATGGGATATGTGACTGTGTATGGTCATACTAAGTTGTTTTTCTATATGTTGTAGGGGGCTATTATGGTTGTTGGAGCTTCAAAGCCTACTGTGGTTGCTTATAAAGATGGATATTTCAACGTGATATGTCAAATGACGGTGAGCTCTTTTTAACATTCTTGAACGATTTTTAAACGCATATCATCTTTATTACTAGGACTACATTGACAATACTTTCCTGTTTATAGTTTTCTAAGATTACTATTGGGTGTGTATATGTTATGTTTACATCGATTCTGGATCTTTCTGCAGCAAGAGGACAAGCTTGAAGAGGATGATGAAGCCCCAATCAAATCCATCTCTAGGTTAGTGTGATTTCTATAATTATAATTATGCTATGTCTATACTTTGTTATGAGTTATGTTAATTTAGAAGATAATATGTTATTGAATTTAACCCATGGATCAAAGGAGGTTATCCGTAAAATTATCGATGACAATCTTGATGATGACAATGATAGAGTTCTGTTTTGTCTCAATAGTGGTGAAACTTAAAATGTTGTCTCACCGGTAATGTGTAGGTGAAACATTAATCAAAAGGCAGATCCATTGGGAGACTTGGTTGTATTTGTGTACAAAGAAATTTTATGAATAAGCACCATCTAATTTATTTCTTTCTTTCCTCTCATACTTTTATTGTTCTTTTTACATATAATACATGAACACTTTCTTTTTATTTTCAAATGTTATGCTTAAGATATTTGTTGTTATTCATTATTGATTTACGTCTAATTAGATTTCATCAAGTAATATTATAAAGCGATCCGCCCATCGGGCGGGTTACGAATCTAGTGTTTTTATAAAATAGGTAGCTACAGAAAATCGTTTAATTGTTACGTGTTAGAATTGGTTAATAGGTGTGGTGATTTGAAATGGCATGTTTTTGGTCTTGCCGATCGTGTGTCGTTTAGTGCATTTGGAATGTTTAAATCCGTGTGTGTCACAAAGTAACAGATTAGGCAACTATGTAAAAATATTTAATAGTCAAACGGGTAGGGTGATTGGGTCATCTGCTGGTCGTTTTGGTGATGGTGTAGTCTGAAACGGTGCGTTGTTGGTCTTGCCGAAACTGTGTCGCTTACTGTTTTTGTTGGATTGTTTAAGATTTTGTGTGTGTCCGAAAGTAATAAAATATGTTGTCGTTTTGCCAATGATGTTAGCTGTGTATAATTATAATTTTTGTTAAGTGTTTTTTGTTTGCGTTTGATAGGCTGGAAATGTGTTTTTGCATGTGTCGTTGTGTCTTTGGAGTTGCCTAAATTTTTCTGCGTTAAGGGTCTCGTGCCTCATTGGGTGTACGTTTTTAGGTCTGATTTCATTTTTTTAGATTGTCTTTGATGTTGTTGCTTTGGGGATTCTATGCACGACGCATGACAAGGCTTTTGCCAAATGGGTTGCCGATGATGCAGGTACATATTTTACGTTTAACGGTGATGCTTTATGTTTTTTGCTATCTTGAGACTGTATTGTTTAAGGGTTCTTTCGGATTGTTGAGGTCATTGTTTGTGTTTGAAGAAAATAAAAATGGCAGTTGTTTTGTAATGTTATAGTTTGTAGTGTTATTAGAAGTTTGTTAAATGAAAAGTTTGTCTTTTGGGGTTTGTGGTAGATTGTATCGGCATTTTTTTGTGTTTCAAAGTGATAATCACTGCCTGTTTTAGTATGCTTTGTTTTATAGTGCTTGATGTCATATGTTTTGCAATGATATGGTTTTTAGTGGTGCTGGAAGTTTAGTTGCATTAAAATTATGTTGTTTGAGGTTTGCGTTGAAATGTGACGTCCTTTGTTTGTGTTTCAAAGTAACGAAATCATTACCTGTTTCACTATGTTATGTTTTGTAGTGCCCGGTGTAAATACTTGTTTATGTTTTGGTTATAAAAGTGTTGTCAGCAAACTGTTGTTTTTGGCAATGTTTTGAAAACCGGGTTTTGAATTGACCCGGTCGAGTCACCGGGTCACCGGGTTACCGGTTCAACCGGTTGGACCGTCGGGTCAACCCGGTTTTCCAAAATATATATATATATATATTCAATAATTAGAAAGAAAGTATGTATATAAATCATGAAATATTCCATATATTACGCCTAAAGGCTATTTATTAACAAATATAACATGTAAAATTAAAATTACGTCGCGAATATATACAATTAACATGTTTTATTTATAAAAAATACGAAAAAACCGAAACCCGGCCGGGTCTCATGACCCGGGTTGACCCGGGTCAATCCAAACCCGGTCAAACCCGGCGGGTCAAACCGGGTTTCGAAAATATGAAACCCGGTTTAATTTGACTCGTTTTTTCGGCCGGAACCGGTTCAATCGGTTGACCCGGCCGGGTCGAACCGGGTTTCAAAACACTGAAAAAAACTTTCATAATCATAACCGATACTACCCGGTTTAGTGATATATATATACATAACTGCTAACCCAAACCTCATATATCCTACGCACCTCCTTTGGGCTCCTGCCCTCTCCTCATACCGTCAACAACCTCAGCCAACTCTAATCGTGCACGTCTCTCCTCAGCAAGCTGTAACCGTAAATCCTGGTTCACTCCCTGCACATCACTGATGGCATGCCACAGGGCTGCTCTTTGGGCATCTGTCTGACTTGCCCAAGCCTCAAGGGCTAACATTGGCCTCCATATCGTTCTGAATATCACTGCGACCCTCTTCTGCTCGTACTCCAAACTCCTAAACCAGTACCTCTAGGAGAAAATCTCCTCCCTAACCGCCCCTGACCTAGTGAATAACTCTTCTATGTCCCTATCATACCTCTTAAACAGAGCAGGCAATAACTCCTCCAATCGTACTACATGATCACTAATCAATCCCTCCTGCATCTAAACTTGAGCTCCCAGCTCAGTCAGAAATCCCTCAGTCTCAACTGCAGCGGGTGTAGCTATAGGAGATGGTATAGTCAAAGGTATCATAGGTGATGAAATGGGTGATGGATCATCAGATGGTGATGGAGAAATGGGAAGTGAACTAGATGTCCACTCGGGTAAAGGTGGTGTCTGTACAGGTGGTGCTGGTGGTGGGTAATCAAAAATATCAATATAAATCATACCGTCCTCCAGGTCTGTCCATGTGGTAAGTGTGGGCTGTCCAAATGCTGACACCCTCTCAGGTCTCTCGGACTCTGGTGCTGATCCAAAACCCTGTCCAACCTCAAACGTACTGTGTACATCACCCTCTTCTAATGCTAACTCACGGCGTCTCAACGCTCCATACCCAAGTCCTAAAGGTGCGCTCGCAGTCATCCCTACAACTAGAGCTGCTTGCTGCTGACCCCCAGGTACATCCTCCTCCTCCTCCTCTAAACCAAGTCCATCACTCTTTATACTATGACCCTCGTCGTCTATACCACGACTCTTATAATCTAAACCATAACCCTCATCATCCATACCGGGGCCCTCGACCCCCGCAGTAAGACCCTCGTCCTCCGCAGCAGGATCCTCATCCTCTACAGTAGGACCCTCAGCCTCTGCGTGCTCACTCACACTGTCAGAATCCATACTCTCCTCTATCTCCTTATCCTCCTCATCATTATCCTCCTCACTATCCTCTACTAACTCAGACATACCACAATAACGCTTCCACGAAGGAAGGTCTGGTGGCGACATAGATGGCGAACTCTCATAAGAGGACTGAAACCTCTTATGAAACGCGGACTCAGACATAGTTGCCACCTCTACCATACCGGCAGAGAGGCTCGATGACGTCGCATGTGGAACGCGCACAGCCATACGTGTGATCCTGTGGAGAATAGGAACCAAAAC